>JAQFVV010012732.1:457500-565000 GCA_028023455.1 Epiperipatus broadwayi | reverse complement strand
GACAACGTTATTCATTGCAGTTTTGTGCTTGCATTTTAGACATGATATTTGACTTGTGAAAAAGATTCTTTTCTACTATAGTGAATTGTTTTAGGCTGTATCTGAACATTTGATTTCAAGTGTTGCTTAATTATTTAACCTTACATTCTGTATTAAACACTTTTTTTCTAGCTTGAATGCCGAACTATACAAATCAATAATCTTAACATTTGACTATATGTATTAGTGCTTCTAGTTTTCATAGGTTATCAGGGTGTTGGAACATGATGGGCACTATTCAATATGCGATTTTAATGGATACATTACTCTATGTACATCTTTGATTGCTCTATAGATCTAGAATTATATTGCAGCATAACACATAATGCAAACATTTGGTTACTACATATACATTAAAGATCTTGATTTTGGAAAGTAATGATGAATTTTTTATGAAAGGCATTGGAAATCCTGGAGATTTGCACTGTGATTTTAAATTTAGCAATTATTATGACATTGGATTGTTTACAGTTGTACCTCATCATATGGATTGTGCTTCTAGTTTTATCATTTGATTTTTACCAATAGTTAAGAACCTCATGGATTAAGACTTCTATTTTTTTATAAATTGTCTGGAAGCTGAAACATGATGGACAAAACTAATGTTCCCAAAGGGTTCAAGTGTGATTTGAACATTGGATTGGGGCTACTGTGTCACTCATCTCTGTGGTCTTGAGGACTGAGTCTGTTGATTGGAGAGCTCCCAGAGCTTGCTTCCTGGTCTTGGAGGAGGGCTGGGATGTGTGTGTATTGGGTTCTAGTATGGGCTTCATATTAGAGAGTCTGGAACTTGGAAAGATTCCTGGGGCCTGAACTCTAGTTCTTACAGGGGGGCTGGGATGTGAAGTGCTATGGGGATTAGTATGGGTTTCATCTTTCTCATCTTCAGGACAATGGAGATGATGTGATGCATTGTGGTTTTAGTCTCTTTGTTCTCTATGATTCATAGGTTGGTTATTAGACTATGTGATAATCTGTAGATGGCATATGATATAAACATGTGAAAATTACATTTTTGATTAGTGCTGCAGCATTGCTTGTCTTGGCTGTAAAGATGAGAGAATCTCATGCTTGGGTGACTCAGTCCAGAGAGTTCTACTATGGTTTAAACTTCAAATCAGGGCTGCTGTACCACTCATCTCTTCCATCTGGATGACAGGTTCTGGTGCTTGGAAGGTCTCACAAGCCTGGGTTTTGGAGAGGATCTGGATGCTGTGGAGATTAGTAAGGGTGTTGGATGAGAGAGTCTGAGCTTTGGAAATACAGGGATTAGTATGAGTTTTTACTTTCTTATCTGGATGGTGGGGATAATGTGATTCTTGGAAGCTGTGATCTACCTAGTTGCCATTAAGACCAGAGGTTACTTAGTAAACTATGAGAGAAGCTATGAATGGCAAGATATATGCATATACAATTTCAAGGTTTTTCTGTTCACCCGGTAAATCAAGTTCAGCATTGTAAATCATAGTTTGAATCTTATATATCACTACATATAACATGTAAATTCAAAGATTAATATTATGTTAATAAATCATATTTTGAGAAAAAAAAGTTTTATGGTAAAAAAGTAAATAAGATGAAAAAATACTGGAAAAAGTTATAATTTAAAAATTAAATAATTTATTATTATAAAATACATTTTTTTTACCTACTTACTTTTCATAATTAATTTTTAATAGTCTATCACGGACATTTAATAGTTATTCTGTTTGATATATATATATATATATATATATATATATATATATATATATATATATATATATATATATATATATATATATGAACAAAATGCCCAGGCGCCAGTTCTATTAATGGATAGAACAATATAACAAAATATATAATACAAAAATTATTACTGAGACTCTATATTTAAGTTTATGTTCAGCTCAGCTTAGTGGGAGGCTATAGGCAGTTCATAAGATATATGATAATAAATGAATAAAAGAAGAAATATTATAAAACATTTAACATAATGTAAATTCCTTTGTTAATTAATTGTATGATTAAGAATCATAATGTTTATTTGGTACAGACTATTAAAATATACTTTAAACTTAATTTCTTCCTTCATCCAAGTATAACACATATCAGCTTGCTATAATTATATCCTTAAACAATTCTATGACTTGGCATATCATAATCTAAACATCTACTTTAATGCCAATCAAGAAATAAACAATAAGATCTCAGGGAATTTTAACAAACACAGTTGAATTAATAAACTACATTGGCCCATAAGTTATAATTCTAAAGTATGAGAAAAATATAATGAAACAAATTGACTAAAATATTTTACTGTGTTTCAATAATAAGATAATGACAGAGATAGGGTATTTTAATCTCATATCATCATCTAACAAATATACTGACTTGGCAACCTTCCTAATACGTTTGTCCAGTGGCAAATGTTCCTTATAATGTTTGGATTAAGAAAAACAATATTGTCAGACACTAGCAAATTTAATATTATAACTCTAAAATAATATATCTATTTTGTAATAGATTTATGAAATGTGGAGATGTGGAAATGGAAAACATGAATGTACACAAGAATAACTCAAGACACAGTTTTTAAGATTTTAAATAACTAAAACAAATCATTTATTACAATAAAATAAACTTGGTTTAACATAATATTTACAAATGGACTATTTGTTTTACAGATTTTTAAATTATCAAATAAATTTTTAGCATCAGTTTGGGATTATCCCTACTATCAAAGCAAATTAATAACAAAACTTAAATATCCTGACTTCGAACACATACTTTGCCTACATGTTTCATCTTCATGACAATAAATAAATAACATGTTATATTATTAGCACAAAAAAAAAAATAGATACTTTCGAGAGGATATTACTGTTGATTGATAAAATAAATCAAATTACTTATCTTTGGCTTTCAACAAAGCAACTTTCTCTAATTGACTAATAATCACTTTCAATTACGTATACCTTTCATTTATAGCAACAAAATCATGTTTATTCTGATGATTTGATGATTTATAACCTTTATTTAAATAAATACACTGTATTTTAAAATATTTATTTCCCGTTTTAATCTTAATACTTTATACTTCTATTAAATGAATGTAATGTATTTCAAAGAAACATTTATTCCTCATTTTAATTTCAATATCTCTATACTTTATATACGCGATATTATTTATATTACGTGTGTGTGTGCACGTTCAAGCAGCAATAATGTAAAACAATCTTTTCTATAAACTCTCTATTCATTAAGAAAATATCATACAATTATTTTATTTCGAACAATGTCGTAATTCATCAATAAAATATGACACTAATACTACATCAAGAGTTAATCTAACAATTTATCTAGCCACATATTAATTAACACAAAGCTATATTTTCATGATTTTACATACTATACGTTATAAGGGGAAAATCTACATGAGGAGCAGATAACTCTTACTGAACACTTTTACAATTCCTCATTACCAAGAATCTAAGAAAAACGTCACATAACTTCCTAAACATCATTTAATCATATTTCAACAATAACTCATCTACTTCTAAATACACTATTGGTGGGGACTTATTTCCTCATCACCAGGGCCCTAAGAACATCACTTCAAAAATATCATTAATCATACGCATATAAAATAAACTAGGCTCTACTCATGGAAAATTATTAACATATACTACATAAGCAAGATCTTTTATCCCTACAGACATTATAATGCAATCAGATTTCTTTCTATTCTCATAGCTTTTCTAAATATCGAACATTATAAATACACGCTAGCAGATAAATACATACAGATAATATACCAATCTGTTCAACTCAGTAGAATATGACAATGTATGAAATTTATGCATAAAATATTCACAAACTGAACTTTGTCAAACAAATATCATAATTGTGCAAAACAAACACACACCCACGAATAAAAAGTATATATAATATTAACTCTAAATTACACACTAAGCAGGTAACATGATAATTAAATATTGCATCAAGGTATAACTTTTAATTTAATAAACTTTAGGTTACTTTTTAAAATTTAATGGTTCTAATTATTACGAACGAACTTTCTTTCATATCTAACAAACTATTTCTATTATACGTTCGTTGATTCAAAAAAAATAAAATAATTCTCACTTTGAGATAATAAAGTTTGCAAAATAAATATAAACCTCTCTAATAATATATTTAAAAAAAATACTTGTTTCTTTTACCTTCGTAAAAGAACAATAAAACTTATTTGAATACAATCAATTTTTACCAGCGTACTCCTCATTCAGATACGCTTCAGAGATGGTCTCGAAGATCAAAATAACACAGATTATAAATGAACATAATAATAAAGAAGCCTATCTACCTATCATATACATTAATTATGACAAGCAATAAAAAAAATAAAGACACAAAGGTTATTAGTTTTGTAACTTAAAATAAAAGTTCACTTGCAAAGCTCGGTTCCAGGTTTATGAAACAATATGGGACATATTCCAAACTGAATTTCAAACTAAAATAAACTGCTGTAGGATAACCAAATAAATATAGTCATGCTTAAATAGGACTCAGCATCTTCAATGTTCATAACAAAGTTATTTAAGTTACTGTATCATACATAAGCAATCAATTTATCTTCTATTATGATGAGAATATAATAAATTCTTAACTACTGTTGGACAGGAATTATCTCACTTATTCCGTTGTAGTTCTAAATTGAATACGTAATTATTTTTAGTAGTTTATTGAATAGCATTTAATAATACTTTGTTTTATTTTCCATCTTTATCGAAGAGAACAAAAATTACCAGCATTTCTATCCTTCTATTCGATTTAAACAGATACTTAATTTGAAGTAGCTCACATTTTATTTCCTTCATTTCCAGAAATATCAGATAAATAAATACTGCTATCTCTTTATGATGAATTTAAACATGGCATGATTTATCAAAATATGCATGTCCTTAATTTTATGTTTAATCCTCACAAAAACACAGCACGGAAGATAGTGAAGAATTAAAATATATTCTGTAAAATAGTTCTGCATGCGTTTTCCAGATATATTAAAAGAGACACGTTGGTTAATGTACAACAATAATATTCATGCAATTTATTCCTATTTAAAATGATAATTAAGTGAAGTAATGTAGACTGGATGTTATTAACATACATTTTTAAAAGAGCAATAGTCATGAAGAGGTTAAATTCAAAATGTTTAAATTAAGGAGAATAAAGTAAACTGAGTACCTTTTTTAAAATTTAAAACTGCATTCTGAAATTAACTTTTCCCATAATAAATTTCTTGGGATCCTTTAGAAATTTTACTCCAAAGTTCTTTTAAAATCAATTTGACTTCAGCAACTGGTTTTACTTTCACAAGAATCAGCCACTGTTTTTGGCTACAATTACATTAAATAATATGCCAATTTTTCACTGGAGATTTTTGTTAAATAGCTCTCTTTTGCAAAGTTCATTTCCTTTCACAAGGTTACTCCCACACGTCTCTCTAGCTAAGCTAATTACATATGCAAAAAAAGAATCTTTTCAAAAAAAAATCACTTTGATTTTCAGAACTAAATGACAAAATAATAATATAATAAAATAAATAGCTTTTACAAACCTGAAAGAAAAATGAATATTAATTAACTATCAAATAAAAATGATTAATAATTTATTTAATTTGTAAAATAATCCATTGATTCAACTATCTATTAATCATTGGAAAGAAATATATATTTGTTAAATTATTTAAGATAATTACTGTTATTTAAATGTTTTATTATGAATATACTATTTTTTGCTGTCATTAAAGATGAAAATGAAATGAAACATAATGCAGAGTCATACATGCATACACATGTACTACAACCTAAATATTAAACTATCTTAACTAAATATAATTGAAATGGCTATTAATTGTTGACAAAAAGATAAGTATCAATGAATAAAGGATTTTAAAACCATTCAACTAATACTACAATAATATAAAATAACTTTGCATCTTTCTGACAAAATGTATCAATTCCATTAATAAACAACCCCTCTTCCTTACATTAAATACCTCATTAACCACACTAATAATAATGGATACCTATAAAGTGGTCAATAAACTGCATAAGCAATCCATATTTAAGCTTTAAGCAATCTCCAGCAAAAAAATTTAAAAATTCTAAGGCTATTTCATTTTTTTATACAATATAACTATTTAATTAAGATACAAAGTAACTTAAACCCTTGTGCCCATTCAGGTGGTCACAATATATATATATATATATATATATGAATTCATTTCATATTGTACATCGGAATATATTTATATAAATATCAAATTCAAAATCTGTTTAATTTTTCTGCTAACGATAATATGGAAAAAATTTTTAATGTAATTTTATTCAATGAAATTAATTTAGTTGAGGAAAAGGAACTAAGTGTATAAAGTTAAAGAGATAAGTTTAAGATTTTTAAACTGAATTTAAGCAGTAATTTAAAATAATAGAGATAATTTTTTAATATTAAATACTTTTATCGATTGTGCATGACAAAGAAATAAAATAATTGTTTCTTTAATCACAATTAGAGTTTTTAGATTTAACTTGAAATAAAAGCATGGGAAGTCTAAAATTAATTTCAAACCCTTGTTATAAAAAAATAGGGATTGACTTAATTAATTTTGCCTCCCCCCTTCTCATGCTTTTATTTCAAGTTAAATATAGAAACTCCAAATGTGGTTGGAAAAATATTTTTTTTTTAGAGATTAGTCAATAAAAGCATTTAATATAAAAAATATCTGTATTGATTTTAAGTTATTAATATTGGCATAGTAAATGAAAATGTAAATCTATATTGTGCTTTAAATTGGTTGGACACAAAGTTGATATTGTCATGGTATAAATTGACCTTTATAATAATAATATGATCACTACAGAATGCCATCAGGCCATAATCTGGAACTACACTTGAAAAGAATAATTTTATTAACCATTTGAAGAAAGCTGGTAATAATATATATATATATATATATATATATATATATATATATATATATATATATATATATATATATATATATATATATATATATATATATATATATATATATATGCATCATATTCGCAACAATAAATTAATTATAGAGGTACATGAATATGTATGAGAGATAAATAACGCTCTCACACCATCTTAAATTGACTAAAATTTAATAAACAAGAAGTAATGCATTAGACATAAGAAAATTTATTTATTAATACACTAACAAATCACAGCTCATAATGTAAAAATTAAGATATACTAAAATCTTTTTTATTAATTCCATGATCTAATAAATTTGTTTAATCCAAAATTTTAAATCCCTATTCATCTAACTATCTGTCTTCTCACTAAAAATCTTTTGCAATCATTATTTAGTAGAACTAAATTCAATTCTAAATAACTATTAATTAAGGAGTGAATAAAATACATAACCAAGAGATAAAAGCAAAACACTTTAAAATTATTGAAATGGTAATTTAAAAGAACAACTGAATTTATCACACAATCATGGATGACTCTAGGACACAAGCAAGCATATTTAAGTACTATAAATGTAGACAGATTACCTGATGTCATATTGAAAGTGAGCTCCATCCCTATTTTAGCATATAAGATGGCTTGGGTGCAAATTATAAAATTGGCAAACTATAATAATTATACCAAAATCTTTCTCAATCTGTGACTACTTTGAAAAAAATGAAACTCAGCCCAATAAAAGATTGCACACTTGCTCAAATGTAAAACAACTCCTATAGAATCATCACCAATAGATAGACTAAAACAAGATTTATTAGATTATATCATAAATAATAGTAGTAAGACAAATAAAATTATAAAAGAAAATTAATTTATTAAGAAAACATTACATATTATAAATAAATAAAATTAGTCATATTTGTAATATGATCCCTAGCTGCCAATGTTATTCCCCTAACAGTTCAAGTTTTAAGCAAATAATAAGCCTAATTGTATCTTTGTTAAATAGTTCATAATTACCAAGTACAAAACTTGATGCAGTGTTTTTGTGGAGTGTTGATCAACATCACTTTGATAGTAAAGTTGATCAGCTTATAAGAATTGTTGGGAGAAATTTTACCATGAACTGTAATTTGTTGTTTTTCACTTTACTTATACATCTACAGTGATAAAAAATTGCATTACATAGGTGTAGTGCCTCATCTAGCTGATGGTTCTCCTTTGGGCAACAACTCTGCTTTCACAACTCCAAATAGGTAAATATGGTGGGGGGCGGGATAAATTCCCAGAACTAATTATAGTTTTTTTTAGCCTGAATACATTGATGAAGCTTGCAATGAGATAAAAAAAAAAAGAAAGAATTCCTTATTTAAAAATAAATTTGTTTTTATAGACTTTGCAGAATACCTTCCCTCTTCTTTCACATAACATTTTTCTTCTTAAATTTCTCATGTCAGTTGTATTTTTACTAACATTTATAAAGAAAATGTAACACAAATATTTTTTCATTTATTATTAAAATCCTTGCCTTATTTTTTCAACTGGGATTATAAAATCCTTAATCATTCATTTTTCAATACAATTAAGAATTTATTCAATACAAAATAAAAGTCTATAATTAAATTATTTGCTTTAACATTTCTACAATAAAACATATCCCCCCTCCACACCATATGCATACCAATGTACAATTAAAAAACATTAAATAGATTTGTGATTAACTAATAGATTATTGTTTCCAATATGTGTGTATATATAAAAATGAATTTGGTACAGTTCTATTAGCTGGTGTTGGCCACTTGATGGCATTGTTGCTATGCAAAAACACAGAAATATGTTACCAGGCTACTGGCATAAAAATTAATTTTTCTTTTACTTTTAACCAAAAAGAGAATTATATTAACAAATAAATACTAAATAAATAAATAACATCAACCTGTTTATTAATAAAGGTCACATTTCTTTTCAACAAATACATGGGGTGGATAAATGAACTTGCAAACAACAATAGTCAATTTAATGCAGGGAATCCAATACAAAAAACAAAGTGTATTTTTTGCTGAGACTCATCTCCACTAACATGGCCCAAAACATGTCTACCCTTGTGAAGATATCACCACATGAACATGCACAGGTAGTTGTCCAGGGATTGACTGGATGTTCCATGCTGATTTTTGTTGCACCACTTGAGAAAGCTCCAGAGATGCTCAGTATGCTAGGTGTGGGCAGCTGTAGTAGAATTTACAAAGTTGTAGCAGTGGTTGGCAGTCATGTGCTGGAAACCAGAAACCTCCAACTCCAAGGTATTGTAGCCCTTCCAGAATTCAGAGTAGATAGTTAATCTGGGCTCCACATTGTCACATACAAGAGGGTAGCTACAGAGTGTGAGGAAATGGCTGCCATGAAGCATTTTCCAGTCCCCTGGCACAGTCCTCTAAAGATCTAATACTGAGGAAGCATTCTGCCCTGGTGTTTTTTCCTCCAGCTGAAAATTGTCTTGCCCAGCTCCACTATCAAACATGGTCTACCTATTTGATGGCAGGGATAAGAGGCCAGCCTCTCACAACACATCTCCCACAGAGTGTTGGTCCACTTGACCAAGGCACCTCTACACATCTCGACATTGGTGATAGGTGCTCTAGGATCATTTTATCATGGGACTGGAAGTACATATGCTGCAAGGTTTTCATGAACAGGATACTGAAGCCATTAAACCAGATCTCCTTTCAAAGTGAACTCTTTTGATGAGATGAATGCAACTTACAGATGAAATTCCAATTGATTTTGGACATCTCCAGTCTCATTGATTTACCACACACACATAATACTGTAGTGAACTTTGAACTGTGAGCATTCAGATAAGTGCCTAACACAAAGCAGGCTGGTGGTGTCTTTCTGTGCTTTTGCATAGAAATAACATTAGTGGTGGTGGCTATGCATATTTCTATGCTTTTGCATACAAACCAGCCATGTAAATGGCATATTTCTGGTTATTTTGCATAGAAATAATACCATCAAGTGCTAATAGAAAAGTATCATGAATTTTATATGAAAATCTAATATCTATGTTATACTAAATTAGATATTAATATAACATGTAATATTCTATTAGGAGATAACAAATACCACAAAAAATAAAAAAAAAAAAAAAAAAAAAAATATAAAAAAAAAATTAATTAAAAAAAAAAAAAATATTAAAATTTGTGGACATAAAATATATATAATGACTTATATACAAAATATATGTATATGTAGATAATTATATATGTATAATAAATCATTAACTAAGTTTTTTATATAAAATTGTTTGATGTTTTTTATTTCTATTTTAAAATAGTCATTTTAAAGAAAAATTCTACAGAAAAATTTGACATCATTGTTCTAAAAAATTATTGCAAGTTTTCTTTTTTAACTTTTCACAATCATTTTAAATAATGCAAGTTTTCTAGTTAAGTTTTTTTTAAAACAATTGTTTTAAAATAAGAAAACAATAAAACAATTTTAAATAACAAACTTAGGAACTTATTTGTTATATATATATATATATATATATATATATATATATAGTAACGGTTTACCCTGTTGTGCGAATCGCATATATATATATGGTATACACGTATTTACGTATTAAAATCTGAAGTTTCTTCTTTTAAGAAAATTATAATGTGAACATACATATATAAGTAGTTCTGCATGGTGTTTTTATCACTCGCCCAGCATATTTACAGACATCATTTGTTGACTCCAAGTGCCAATCCTATCTACAAGTAAATAAAAATTATGCTGGGAGAGATCGAGTATCAATTTCTAATAAGCAGAGATCCTATACCTGGCTAGCTCACTCAGGCATGGTGCTTGTTAACCGTAGAAATAAGGTGGGGAATGAATCAAGTGCACACATAAACACATAAACAATTCCCTGATTCTATTATTTTTGTTCTTAATATTACTCTCTAATCTTACGATATGATCTAAGTTTTAAAGAAATTAACACTGAACACACACAATGGTAATTAAAATACAAATTTAATATTCATTAATAGAAGCAAAACAAAATCTCATAATTATGTACTGGCTTGTGCTCAAATATTTGAATAACACACATGCAAACACATACTCTGCATCAGCTCATAAATATAACAAACCATATAAATTATAGAATACAAAGTAAATGCAATAAATCATTATCCAGTCTATTCATTTATAAAATTACATTGGGTGATATTTCAAATACTTTTTTGTTTTCTTTTAGCCCTTGCACTTTACTATTTTATTGAAAATAAGTTCTTATTTATGAGATGACTGGCATTTAAAAAAAATTACTCGTATTATCTTGGTTTTTTTCATCCAGGTGCAGATAAATGGTAATATTCACTTGCTTGACATTGTGATGTAGTGAATAAGTGATTTTTGGTAGCTCTCTGTTGATTCCATAAGGCACAATCAGTGGTGTTCGGTGAATGTCATTCTACCTGTAGTTTAGAAAAGGCATCGTTCATATAGGGACAGCAACTGCAATACCCCCACAGAATGGCTGAAAGAGCCTGGTCGTTTTTGTCCCTTTACCCCAGCCTATTCATGGCTGATGAATATATAATTTCTAAACTTATCTTTTTGTGATCTTGATTGTGGCAGTAACAGTTCTGGAATGTCTCTCAAAGTTGGGCTTTCAAAACCCCTTAATTAAAATACTATTGTTCTCTTTTATTATTTGTAATGAAACCACGTGGTTTGCAAATTGAAAACCTTTCAGCATCCTTTCTTTTTTGATGTTCAAGAATTTTAATTACACCTTGAAATCCACACTTGACTGTTCATGGTCTTTTACTTATAACATTTTCTTTCTAATTAAAATAGCTTTTATCTTGAGATGGCAATCTATACATCTTTGGATTTTTTATTTTCATTTAATATATCTTTTTAGAATTTGTGTCTTTTGTCATCCATCTTGGAATCATTTTTTTTTAAAGTAAAATAACTTTATTTTTTTTATGAATTTATTACTCTTATTCACCCATTTAGCAATATAAATACACACACTTCTAAACAAAATACAAAAGTACAAACCATATAAACTCCCTCCCTCTTATGTTTCAATCTATTTTCATTTACCCGTTTAAAATATATACACACACATATAAAAAAATATTCTAACTTAATATCACTTTCATTGAATATATATATATATATATATGCTCACTTATATCATACTATACCTTAGAATAGGGTTTGAACCCACCCTGTTATAATATATATATATATATCAAACCCCTTAGCCCCAAATTTAAGAAGCAAAAAAAAATAAAAAAATTTAAATAATATATATATATATATATATATATATATATATATAATTATGTACACATACTAAATATGTATATATACATTAAGAGTTTAATATTGGTTTAAAATGTTATTAAATTGAAAGAAAAAAAATTAACTGCCCTCTTATGACCATTATTTAAACCAAATGAATATTCTAAGAATTATTGTTAAGTGCAATACATGAAATTATAAAATATTTTTCAAATGCCCCCTCTCTATTCCATATCAATCAAACTAATTGACATTTTATATATCAATTTTCAAGCAATTCTGTTGAATTCAAATATATTAAATCTTGATTTTCAAATTTCATTCTAACTTGCAAAATAACCAAAATTTAACAAAACAGCAAGCAGGTTTTTCAAAATCAATAAAATCATTTAAAAATAAAGTTGCAACATTGTAAGAAAATTAAATTACTCTCAGTAAAATACAATAAATCAGAATTATTTGAGGCAATTTTATACATTTATATTTTTGATCCAAAAGTGTTTTTATTATGTGAGAAATACTTTGATCAAAATGTATAATTATATATCATAGCCTTGTAATTATCAACTCTTTTCCATTAAATTTAGGATTTAAATGATAAAAACATTTGCAATTAAGAATTTTTAAAATAATTCACCTTAAATAAATAAATTAAGATGCATTGTTAAAAGGATTTAATTTTTTTTTAAATGAGAATATTTTTTTATTAAAATAAAGTATGTTTTTGCTGGATATCTGTCAAAGAAAAACTGGAGATTAAAAGTTTATTGGATATCAATGTTCACAAATTGAAAGTTATAAAGTTCTAAATTATAAAATTGACAGAGCACTTGCAATATCAAAACTATAATATTACTTTGATATTTTGGTAATTAAATGTAGTGAGAAATATTTGATAAGTAAATAATGTTGATATTAGAAAGCTATGTGATAACAGTGTCAATATTTTGTGAATCACAATGCATTAAACTTATTCTTGCTAAAACTGTATTAAACTAATAACATGCATTGTAATTTGAAATTGAGCAAAACAACTAACAAATGAATAAAATTATAAATATATTAAGTTGAGAATTTAATCATAAAAAAACAACAACTGTGAGATAAATAAAATACTTTATTATTTAGGAAAACCATCAAAATATAGTGTTACTTTATATATATATATTATGTATATATGCGTGTGTGTAATGATCATCCATAATTATTATACTATTTAAACAGGAAAAAAAAAGAGAATATAAAGTTATGTTTGTAAAATAATCAACGAATGTTTACAAACTGCAAATATATTTTTTAATTACAGTTTTTTTTAAAATAATTAATCTGTAATATTATTCTATTTGTAAACTTTGCTTTGATGAGTTGTAATTTATAGATATCTAAAAATAGATAATAGTTTGTTTGCTCATCTGAGAGTTTTTAATTTTGCCCGCAAACTTACATTTTTAATTAGAGAGAAAACATTTTTTTTTTTTGATATTTCTTAGTAAGATTAAATTATAATTTTGAAAAATATTTACTAATTGTTTTGATATAAATGGATTATTTTATAATGGCTTGAAGAGAAATGCAACTATTTATTTTATTTCAAAATTTCGACAAAGCATTAAAAACACATTATTGTTTTTTACTCTATATTAATCACTTGCATTATATGGTTACAAAATATTATATATATATATTAATGGATGAGTGAATTAATTTTACACGTGTTTTTAAATTAAGTTAAAAAAATTTCATGTTTTAGGAAAACTTACAGATTTTTCAGATAGCCAACTGTGTCGCGCAATGCATGCATATACTAACTATCCAGTTAATTATTAGTTATTAAATGGATGCGGAAATATTATCATCACTCAATATTTGAATAGCATAATGAATATTGTCTTCCTTCAAAATATTTTTTAATAAAAGAGTGCTGAAAAAAAGTTTGACTTTGCAATAGATTATCTAAAAAAGCATTAACTTTTAAAGTATTGCTGACTTGGAAAATTGAGAGATGAATTCTAGTCTCCTTCATTCTCACAATGGATAAATTTATTAAAATTTTATTCCTATGTAATGATTTTTGATTGTGAGTTTTTCTGATATTTATTTTCAGAATGAAATCAGTTTTCATAAAGCTGTTAATTTCTCAATAGTTTTCGCCACCACCCAAAATGTCATTTATTTTGAAAAGCCTTATTAGACTTCTATAGCAGTCAAAATAATTCAGGTTTCTTATATATACACTTTATGTTTTATTTCAAATGAACAATTCTCACAAAATTCAAATGTTAATTTTTAAAAAAAAAAGTTGTAGACTTTTTTTTTCTTATGTGTCATAGCATCAGCTGGGAAGAGAACCCACTAATCCGGAATAACTGGTTGTAAAGCAGCTGTTGCTGACCTCTCGACCACCAATGCTTGACAAGATGTAGACTTTAAAGTGACATAAGAAAAATAAGGTAAAATAAATAAATAAATGATGAGTCAATAATTTTTATCAAGTAAGAGTTCTAAAAAAAATTGAATTAGTAAAACAAAATTTTAACATATAAAGTAAAGAACAGTAATATTTTATGATTATTGTAAAACAAATATTTAAAAGTATGCTGATTATATTATTTAGCATTATTGTCATGTTGTAAATTATTTGCTTGATGTAAACTGTGTAAAAGCAGTAATTGGAGTATATATCTAGTGGATAATATTTTAATAGAAACAACTTATAGAAAAATAAACAATACTTTTTTTAAAACAAAATATTATCCGAATTTAATTATACTATCTACAAATATGATATAATAATGTAAAGATATCTATTGTCTCACACTCATCTCATGTATTATATTGTAATAATAACTATGTTTAAAATAATAAGATCTTTATACTTAAAACTGATTAAAACAATTCTATTTTAAATTAAATTATATTTTAAAAAAAAAAAATATCCTCATTTATAAATTTCCTTCTAATTTATTTAATTTCACTAATTTATTTTCAAATAAGATATGTTTTAAGACCAATTGCATTCTTTAATGTTATTTTTTTCATGTAATATTTTTTACCAATGTCCAAAATAATATTTATTTTTAAAGTGTTATATTGGATTTGTATAACTTTTGTAATTGCATCAGATTCTTCATATGTTCAATCCATGTTTTATCTCAAGTAAACAATTTTTTGTTAAATACCCGTTCTTTAATAAAATGGTTAAATTGGTTACTATATTTTAAAACATGAAAACAATACACTTGTATTTGTTAGATAATTATCTTTCAATATTTTGAAAAAAATACAAATAGACTTTGTAAATTTCTTTATACATCATTCTGATTGATTCCAGTATGTTCAACTTGGATTCAACCAAATTGATTTGGCACTTGAATTTCCTCAAACCATTAATGACTGACAGAAATTCATAATTATATAGCACTTCAAGAGAGTTTTTATATTGCAACTTTTTAAAATCACAATAAATTAGATACATTCCTATATTAAAAAATGTGTTTATAAAAATGTAGTGATTTTGTAATTATAACAAATGATGAAGATATAGTAAAAGGCTATACTTTTGGCCAACTAATAAGTGCTGATTTAGCATTAAATGTGCAACTTTGGGCTCTTTTTTACATGTCTTTATTCATGTGTTTTTGAAATGGGTACTGGAATGAAAATGTTATATATATATATATTTGAACTCAGTCTTTCAAACTTTCTACAGTTATCCACTAAATCTTACACAACTGATACACATGACTGCATATATAATATATATATATAATATATATATATATATATATATATATTATATTATATTTATATATATATATATATATATATATATATATATATATATATATATATATACAAATCAATATATATATCAAAATACAGTACAATTTATATAAATTATATTCTTTTAGAAGTACTTTCGACTATACACTTTGTAGTCTTTATAACTATATAACGTTGAATTATTCAATGTTATATAGTTGATAAAGACTACAAAGTGTATAGTCGAAAGTACTTCTAAAAGAATATAATTTATATAAATTGTACTGTATTTTGATATATATATATATTGATTTGTATATTACATATATTGTGAAACGAATACAGATATCAAACTTTATTTATTATATATATATATATATATATATATAAGTGATCACCAATATATGTATTTCATACTGAACCATGCACTAATCAGCTGTTTCAGATTATCATATTGCACACACACATATATATAATCAAGCTCAGTTTATATTAAGATAGCAAATCTTCAAACATTAATGGACAGGCTTCAATCTTCTTTACCCTTCAATTTTTCAGCCTTCCATATTATTAAAAATCTGATGATGGAGCACTCAAAGCCCTCCTTGGTACCAACATTATTGCCATATGTGTGTTGATTTTTAAGTCACTCTGACTCCTTACACAAATGACACTAACATGTCTAGTTAAAAACAGAGAAGATGGATGGGTAGAATATGGACAGAATATGTAATGTTTAAATACAAGTATATTGTTTATACTGAACTTCAAATTCTTTTTAATTACATTAACTTCAGTATAAACAATATATCTGTATTTAAATATTACACATTCCCCCTGTTTTCTTGCCCATCCCTCTTATCTGTATTTAAATAGACATATTAAGGTCATATATGTAAAAAATGAGAGTGACTTTAAGTCAATATGGGTATGACAATAATGTGGCATCAAAAAGGCTTTGAGTGTTTTACCATCAGACATTCAATGATATGGATGGCTGAAGAGTTGAAGGATGGAGAAGATTGAAGCATATCCATTAAAGTCTGAAGCTTTGTTATTGTAATAAAAACTGGGCACATTATATATATATGTGTGAGTGTGTGTGTGTGCGTGTGTGTGTGCGTGTGTGGTTGTTGATAATATGGACCAATTGATAAGTGCTGGTTCAATACAAAATACATATATTGGAAATCATTTATCCTTTTCACAGGTATATGGTCATGTGTATCAGTTGTATAATATGGAGTAGATAAGTCTAAGTTCAAATCTTTTTTAATTACATTAAGTTAAACATAAACAATATAATACTTTGGAAACTAATCTTAGTAAAGCCATTATAAAAAAAGTATAACCAAATATGTATAATCTAACTTAATAGCACTGAGTTAACTTTCAAAGTGCTCACCAGAGTCATAGTGCAAAATTAATTAACCAACAATGCTGGGAACAGGCTGAATGTAATATATAAAATATACAAATTATTACAATGAAAAATGTAAATTATGAAAGGCAGATGTTCCATTTTTTGACAAAGGGATGCAAAACTCCTTTCTGTTGATTGAATTCAGGTCTCTTGCAATAACCTATGCTTCTTTGAACTTTTTCCAATTATCTATCTCTGTGCAGATAGTTTTAATAATAGAAGGGAAAACATTTGTCCCATAGCAAGCTCATGCTCCAGGAAAATTGATATGTGTTGCTGGTCTTGTTTTGCCTTGTTATAAAAATAGGAGTGCTGGGTGATTCTTGTAGATCTATTAGCTCATTACTCTCCATATTATGCTGATCTACATGCTGAAGATGGGCATAAAATTTTATAAATTTTTTGAGGAGCATGTTTGAATGTTTTGTCTTTAGTATTGTTCAAAAGATTGTTATAAGAAGGTGATTTTCCAAAATTTATTGATATACTAGGAATATATGGTAGGTTAATTCATGACTTGAGCAGAATATTTTCGGCAGTGGCTTTGTTAATGTTTATATAAATTTTTATTATTTGTATTATTGTTGAATGTTTATAGCCTATATCTAAGTTTTTTTATATATTCTTCAATGTTAAGTTTTTTATTAGCTTCATATTTACACAATTTTTTGTTTCATATATATATATAATTGTCAAATCTGTGTTGATATATATGTAATACTCAAATAATTTGTGCTAATGTTTTACACAATTAGTTATAACATGCCAATAATTCTCAAATAAAATATTATATTTATCTTTATTTATTTGTTTGCTTAGGACTTTCAAAGGGTGAAGCCTTCATTTTTAAAGTTATAAACAATTGTGGTACAGAATACACTACAATCGTTCATAGCTTTGAAAATGAAGGCTTTGCCCTTCGAAAGTACTAAGCAAGCAAACAAATAAAAATAAATATAATACTTTAGTTGAGAATTATTGGCATGTTATAACTAATTGTGTGAAATATTAGCATAAAATATTTGAGTATTATATATATTGTAACCAGACGGACCGACCAACCCCATTCTTTGTTGGTTTTTCTTTTCTAATGAGATTCTTATGAGCAAGAAGCAATAAATGACTAGTGATGCAAAATAAAATTGAACAATTAAATTAATTTTGAGTAACAATAATTTTATTTAACAACAATTAATTAGCAAGTCCTTCTATTATAGTTCATTATTTGTATTCATATGAAAACTCATTTTCAGTTCAATTATGAGAAGAAGTCTAGGAGCCTTTCAAGTAAGTATACATATACAATTAATGCATGAATGTTTTTAATTATTTATTCCAGGTCTGTATGTTCATTTTGGATAAGTAAATGGGTAGTATCAGCATTCCAGGTTTGTGGAACATTTATAATTCAGTCAAGTATAGGTGTATATTATACATGATTTTATAATTTTATTTAGATATATATATTATACATATAAGCATTTATGATTCATAGCATTTTATTATTTTAAGAATCATTGCAGGCAGGTAAATGGGTAATATCAGCAATTTCAAGTTTGTGGAATATTTATAATTCAATCAAGTATAGATGTATATTTATACACATACATTTTATTATTTTATTCAAATATAAATAATATGCATATAAGCATTTATAATTTATATAGCATTTTATAATTTTAAGAACCATTGCAGGTAGGTAAATGGAAAAAAATAACAGCAATTCCAGGTTTGTGGAACATTTATACTTTGAACATAAAACACAATTGATGTTTCCATATCACATACATACATGCGTGTGTTTGGAATTAATTCACAACTCTTATTATTTTATTGGTATTTCTTTTATTTTATTTTAAAGAAAGATAAAAACTATCATCAACTTTTGACATAATTAAAGACTGATAGGGATAACATTATTACTTCAAGAAAACACACATATTGAAAAGTTTTAGGCATGTTTAAATAATTTCCCTAAACTAATAATATAAAATTTTCTCTTTTGTTTTATAAAAATTGATAGCTATAATTTTAAACTATATTTTATTGTAATTGAATCATTTCTAATTGCTTACATCTGAATTCATGTCTTCATTTATTACTGCTTTTCTAAATTACTGGGGATCTGTCTTGAAGCTGAATGGCACATTGAAACTTCTAGGCAAGGCTTGGAGATTCCCATGGCTTGCAGATAGAGAGAGAGAACAAGCAATCTAGCTGATTATATTACGATGATTTTTTTATTAGGCTGTTTGATTGTTCCATTAAATCACTTTTCTAGTAGTCTAATAGTTAAATCTTGTGTCAACTCATAAATCTTGTGTCTAAATTAACAAATTTTTTTCTCTGAATCAATTAACCAATTTCTAATGATTTTCCAGCCTATTTATATATTTTTCTCTCTGAAAAACAGATTCACCATACATGCCATTGTGATCCCATTGGTGGCAATGCTTTTTCATCCTTGTCTGTGTTTTTTAATCCCCTAGATCTTTGGACATTTTCTCTTTGGCAGGAATAGACTTTTAATTAGTGACTATCTTCAATTATCTGCCTACATATGTTTTTGAATCTTAATTAATTTTTCTTACCTGCGGCACAGTAACTTGACACCTTTAATTATTATATTGCAGTTATCCTGCCTTATAAGTTTTCTTCAATCTGATTTTATTTAAGTGCCTTTTAACTTAGTAGTTTTAATAAACACACACACACACACACACATATATATATATTAATTGCACTATAAATGTGTTTGATTCCCTTTTCATTTGACCAAATCGTTATGAATTAACAAATTATCATTTTAATTGTAGCTAAATTTCATTATTTCTTTCTTTTCCTTAAATTATTATTAGTCTTTCTTAAATATTATTAGTCTTCCTTAAAATATTATTAGTCTAATGGCTTTAACCTATGTTGTTTTAATTTGGGAGGGGGGGATATTCTAAACATATGCTTGAAACAGTATCTGTTTCAATATATAAACAGTATCTGTTTCAATATATATAATATTATATTAAAGACAATTGTTTTAAAATAGGAAATGTTTTTACACACACACTCACACGCACGCACACACACACACACATATATATATATATTATAACTGTAAGCAACTAAGGAAGTGGAATTTTCAAATTCCCCACATATTTGGGTGGTAAATTGTAACCATATGAATAGGGACCTTTAATTGAGATAATAAATAAATAAAGAAAGAAAAAATTTATTACTTTATATGCCACATTATAATCATGCAATACTGAGAAAATAGGCTAGTTTTTATCTATAATATCGCACAGTTAGACAAGCCAAAATTTTAATGATGAATAATGATATAAATTAAAGATTATTATTCCTAAGTTATAAATCTCTAACTACAAAACCAAATATTATAAATTATAATGAGACTTCAAATTACTTGTTAATAATATTTGTCTAAATTGCATGTCGTTAATAAATGAAATAATAATTGAAAGTTTGCTAATCTTTCACATGCACTAAGACAAACAATCAGATTTTAAACAGCTGTCTTAAGAATGATCTTAAGACAGCTGTTTAAAATCTGATTGGCTGTCTTAGTGCATGTGAAAGATTAGCAAACTTTCAATTATTATTATTAATTATTAAATATAATTCAGAAACAAAGAGGAATATTTTATTCATTCTGAATTATATTTTGAAGAATAAAAACATATAAATAATTTATTCAAATATCTTAATCCTTTAATCTTCAATAATATATCAATTATTTAAAGTTTAAACAAGTAATCAAAATAGTTTCAATATTCTCAGGTAAAACAAATAAATTAATAAAAATCAAGCACAATATTATAATACATAAATGTAGATAAATGATGTAGTCTTAAAAGAAAAAATAAACCAAGTCAATCTTTTAAATCAAATAATTAGTTCACATTTTATTTAAGCATATATGAAAAGGACAATAAAATAAAAACATAACAATAATAAACATTTCATCACAGAGGCTTTTTACTTAATTTATAGACATTATATTTTGAATAATATGTATTATTCGTACATTAATACAAAATGTATTTTATATTTTATAGGTAAAGACAATTTCTATCACATAACAAAATAACACATAATAATAATTTAGTTGATTAATGATTAAGTAAATCAAAACATGGGAAATCTATTTTTTTGTGAATAAAATTAACACTTGGACTGAACAAAATTTTCATCAAATTAAGATGTATATGTTCTCTAGAACTACATTTTTCTTTTAATGACAACTAAGTACAAACTATGCCTCATGGTATTCTTTTTTTTCAGTGGCAAACTATTTTTAAATAGAACAAGAGCAACACTATATATTTATACAACACTTAACTTTATGAACATTTAATGTGGATCAAAATATTACTTCATAATAAACATTTGGAAACAACTCTCTAGGTCTGTAGGCTTACACATACATGCATTTATTTACTGTTCTTACTCAGAGAATGATAAAAATATCTAACCAAATTTACTTTTTGAACATATTTCATGATCAGAAGAATTATTATAAAATGTACATAACAAAAAAAATACATATATTATTAATAATTTAAATAATTTTTATCCAGATATAAATTCCAATATAGATTTAAAATTTAATACATCTATGCTTGTTAGTAATTATATATATATATATATATATATATATATATATATTACTAACAAGCATATTTTTAATATATGTATATATATATATATATATATATATATTACCAAAATTAAAAATGAGTGTTACAAAATAATGAACTCCAAAAATGTCTTGGATGGAAAAAAATTGGAAAAATAATAAACTAGTCATTTCTGGTATCTGGCATATTTCGAGCTTTAGTTGGGCAGCCATTGTAACCTAAATAAAAGTATTAAGTAGTGGGTGAGTACAGTGGTGTAATTTAATAAAAATCTTTCCAAATAAATCCACAATATTTTACCCACTTTTTATCTCTTAGTTTTAATAAGTGAATATCTAAGTGAATAGTAAGTGAATATGCAGTGAATATGGTCTATCAGGGTGCCACTAGGTTATCTGAATCTAGACAAAGTTATATTCTATACCTATTTCAAAAGTCCTGGGTTTGTGCCCATTTGGTACCTTATTAAAAACAATATGTAGGATTTTTGGATTTTAGAACCATATCACATTTTCACTAATATGACGGAAAACATAAAAACATCTTTATGATTTAGTTGTGCATAAAAAATTCTCAGACAAAAATTATCACTTAGATTTGAATATTATAAATGCATTTCAATGCTTTCATAAGTTTTGCTAGCTCATATCAAACACTAACAATTTATGGTGGCAATTCACTCATCCTTGAATGATGTGGATGATCAGAATGGTGGTTATCATCTTATAATGACTCACAAATGATAACCAAATACAGTGAAAATACTTATTTATCTATGGCCATTAAACACATTTATCTAGATCATTAATTTAAAACATGATCATGATGGTGATGATGACAATGGTACTTCCATCCACAGCTTTAGAACTAACACCTAACATAAAATTTAGCTTTTATAAATTCATAATTATTTGCCTAACTTTATTATATTTAAATTAGAATTTAGCCATTAATATTCAACAGTGATGATGAATGATCATAATCAATAATGCAAAAAATACTTTTAACAAAAATATACACTTCTTTTAATAAAACAAATTAACATTTATTACTGGACTACTAAAATATACATACTATTTAAAGATATATATATGAACATTTATATGAATAACAACAATGTTATTTATATTTAAATCAAAATATTAATAATAGTAAACTCTTCACTTTTCCCTTTAATGAAAGTATCTAATGTTTCTCATAGTATCATGTTGTGCATCAATTTGGATAGTAAATAACTAAAATTTTATGTCCAAATGAAAAATATTTCATTAAAAACAAAATAAACATTCTTTGCACACACATAATTTTATAACCTTATAAATTTAAACTTAACATATAAAGTAAAATGATTAATTAAAAAAAAGGTTAGTCAGATTCTAGAGAGAGATAAAAGCATTTACAGAAACAAGCTTTAATGTACTTATCTCTTTCTAAGTAATGTTTAACATGTCTAGCTAGAATTTCTATCACTTGCATCATTGAAGCTACACAGCAATACATGTAGAAAATATAATTATATTACTATGTGTGCATATGTGTGTATCTACATTATGAATAAAATATTATTATTAAACAAAAAAAAAACAAAAAAAACAAAACCTTTTAACATATCAACATATTACATAATTTTGAATTGATCCACAATAATACATTTCACAAAATAAAATAACTCAATAAGTGGATATGTATAATAATTTTAGAATACATAAAATCATTAATAAAGCTTATAGCTATTATTACTGAAATTCTGCTTTTTACTTAATTTTGGTTTTAAAATTGAGAGATAATAAAAGATAAAGAATTTGTTATTAAAATTTTGTTAATAGTCCCTGATATAATAAAAGGAAAATATATGATTAAAATTCATATTATTAGTCCTTTTTATTTTTTTGAGGTAGCACTTTTCAAGAGTTTAAATTCAGATTGTTAAATATTTATAAATTTTGCAGCAACCACATATACCAATATGTAACACAAATATATTACCAATTTCAGTGATTTACTGGAACAGTCTTACTTTTTTGGCTTGAAGTTTGTAATTCTTTTACTGCAATGATGATGAAGTCTCTTGCTTCCATAGAAACCATTTGGCACTGGAATTGTTTTTTCATTTTTTTCAGCATACTTAATTTAATAAATTAAGGATATCTGTTGATTTATTGTTTTATCATTTTTGCTGATATTTAAACTCAGTCACTGACATAACTGAACTAGCATGGTTTAACAGTTTTCAGTAGTTTAATTATTTTCATTTTAGATTTAAAATGCAGGTAAGTAATCAGTATCTTCTATCATACTTTTCACAATCTGTCACAAAAGTGTAATAATTTTGGCTCAGACTTTTCAGATATGCATTGGTTGATGGATGGCAGTATCAGCCAGATAAAACATATACGTGTTATTAGACTATCATTATGCTATATGCCATTTTCCAAACAAAATTATATATAAAAGTGACAGCAATTCAAACTGATTTCTTTGAATAATGTAACTTGTTCTCTTCACAGTTTCAACATATATTTTTTCTAAGTGATTTCCAACCTTTTTATATCAGTGCAGTCTTTTATAGGCCCCCAGATAGAAAACCTGATTTTTATTAGTTAAACTATCTGTTCAAAACTGATCATCTGCTTCCAATTTACGGTTGATAAGAAATCCAAACCAATAGATAGAAACACCTTTTTTTTTATTAATTAATCAGTCTAATTGAAAACTGATCATCTGTTTCGAATTTACTGTTGGTAAAAAAATCCAGACTAATAACTTTTTTGATAATTAACTAGCCTCATAAAATGTAATTTCTTTTTTCTCTAATTATATTTGATTTTAAAGACTTTTAGCTGTATGGCTAACTGAAACTCTAACTTTGTGAGTTTAATTAACACAATATAATTCTTTACATAATTTTCTTTTAAAAATGATTTTAACAAAATTTTTATATTACTATATAAGTAACTGTAAATTAATTTATGTAAAATACAAGCACACACTCATATATTCAAAAAACTTGCCTATCAAAATAATCTGAATGCTTTTCACAAACTATAATTTAATATTCAAAATTAAATTATTAGAACTATTAGACTTTATTATTGTTATAAAAAATGAGAGAACAATTTAGCAAGTATAGATCAAATTTGAAGAAAGTTAACATTAAAAATATGAAAATGATTAACTAAATAGTTTGTGTCCACAGACAATTGTTTATATGTGTTTTAATCCTAACTTTTAAAATAACTATGGAATAATTCAACCTATGTACTATTCTTTTTGGGTTATATCAATACAAACAGACAAAGAGCATAAATATTTCCCCCACTCTCTTTTCATCCTAGGTTTTTGGGACTTGATCCTGCAGGGTTTAAACTTGGGTGCCCTTTAGCTTCCCTTTCTATATAAGAAAATGTGCTGATGATTTTTTCTGTTTTTATTGTATGCACATTATTATAATTTATCCACAGGCTAAATTGAAATGGTCACTATATATATATATATATGATAGGAATCATATGGTATATTCCTAAAAAAAATAATATCTATTATTTCAACTTACAGTCTTTCCTTGGATAAATAGTTAAAAAAAGTGCATAACAAATATATATATATATATATATATATATATCAAGATTATTTACCTTGCATTTTTGTTTATCATATATATATATATATTAGGTACCAAATTATAATCAGATTGACCAACCTCTTATTTTTTATTTTTTTTATTTTAGCAATTAACAACAAAAATAATAATTAAAAAATCTCTATTTCAGTCTTCAGGTTTGGATGATTGCAATTATGGTAGCTAACTATAGTTTTACTCACAGGATGCATGAATCAGAAATAGTTTTATCTAGTCATGAAATTTACTTTTATAGAATGATAGACAAGATGGATGGATAGAATTAAATAAAATTCTTGGGAATGCTTTTCAAGTCATGGTATTGATTCTTTTCCCCAAGGATATGGAAAGATAGTTGTTTATTACAATTTTTTCTTTCACACACACACACACACATATATATATATATATATATATATATATATATATATATATATATATATATATGCATTAATGCTCTCCAACATATATAATTTTACAGACAACAGCAAAGATGTGTGAAATCTCAGACAACTGACTTGTCTACTTATGCATATTGATGGTTATATGATCTATAAACAAATGTTCTTCATTTTCTAGTAGTAAATGAAGCAAAATTAACAAAAGCAAAATTTTGTTAAACAATCTAGAAGTACAAATAGAATAATAGTGGTAATGATAATGATGTTCATGACCCCTCCTCACATTTCTCCTATTACATAAACAATTTCCATGGTATTTTTAAATTATCCAACTTTCATGGTTATTTAAAATTCACATACATTTTAGAAGATAATCCTTTTCAACTTCTTATTTGAACATTTTAGGTTCAATTGAAGTCAACAAATATTAAAAAAATATATAATTTCAAAATAAAAGAAATATATTTCAAAATGTGTGTATATAAAAATACAAATTACAAATTCCTTTTCCAACTTTTACAAATAGATTCACACATGCATCTTTAGTTAAATTTTGCTGTTAATATTGTGCCCCTTCCCCAAGGAAAAGATAGAGCCTACTGATCAATCTTTGACTAGATTGAGAAGCATTTAGTTACAAAAGCATGTTACAGTGATTATTCAAAACTTCCAGTCATTAGGTTCCCTTTTTCAGGGAAAATTATCATATTGGGAAGTTTATTGATTAATGTTTCCTGGAAAAACTAAATACTTTAATATACTTCCAATAGGAATCACTCGATTTTCCAAATTAACAAAATTAATCAAACTGAATCCAAAATTTGTTGATTTTTTAAATAAAAATCATCCTTGGAGCACTTCCTACTGGGGCCTTTTGCCACTACCAAAGGGGTTACAACATCAACCCCTTTTGTCTCCTATGTAACAAATGGGAGGAGTCAATTGGCCACATTCTAGATCAATGTGATTCATGGGCTTATCTCCATAATATAGCATTAGACTGGATAAATGGCAATGACCCAGCTAACATTTCTTTTATTGCAGCAATTAAAAAGGGTCAATTTGAAACAATAAGACTAACCACTTTCATTAACTTCTCAATTTGGTCTGCCAGATGTAGCATGATATTTGATCATGGCTGTGATGACTCAATGGTTAATCGATTTTTTAAATCCCTCTACAAGATAAAAGATGAGGAACGACTGATTGTATCATGGGAAAAAAATAAACATGCAATGCAATAAAACAATAATAATTTTTAATAGCTTTCATTCTATATGTTTTATATATTAATCATTACATAGATTTTACTACCGCTAAAATTTTATCAAAGTATGACACAAACTATCGGAAAACAATTGCAGAAGACATTGAAATTTTAAAGCGACTTGAAGAAATTAATAAATGTCATGAAATAGAAAAACTTTCATTCATATGAAAATTTTCTAATAAACATGCAGACCAAAATCAAAATGTTATTCCAATTAATTGTTCATATTGACTTCCTTTTTTAATCTAACTCCTGAATTTTGCATTAGTTACAATAATCAATAGCTAAATCATGTGTCAGGTAATCTGTAGATTATTTTCCACCACCTAAATCTACAGCAACAGTTATTGAATCACTTTTATATCTGGATGATGATAGCTAGCATATTTTTAAAACATCAATGCTATAGGATACTGTTAAGCACACCTGCCAATAATTTGAAAATTGACATTTAAATCTTTTATATATAAAAATCATTATTTTAATATATATATATATAAATATCATTATTTTAATATATATATATAAATGGGAATATGTGTGTTAAAAAAATATTGATAATATAAAAAAAAATTATCCAAATATATTGTGCTAAAGCATAAAAGCATGTGACTTATACTATTCCATGTTTAAAATTTATCATTAAGCAGCAATAATCATATTACATAGTAAATTAAAAATATTTAAAAGCTTAAAATGACTTAAATATTTTATTTAAAGTCTTCAAAGCTATACCATTTATAAACATCAATACAATTACTCTATGTAATAAAAACAAAAAATATTGTGTGGTTACTTCATGAATAATAATAATAAAAAGTAATTATAAAAGTCCCCAAATTAGCTTTGAAAATTATAGAATCTTAAAGAAAACTTTGTGTATATACATATATAATATTTTTTTTTTAAATTTGAATTTTTAAATCATTTGTAAAGATGTATAGATGGTATCTTTACTTAGACAATAAGCATAATTGGTTCCCTTAAATGGCTCATAAATGAAAAATTTTGTCTAAAAAGCAATAATTGAAATTTTTTCTATGGAAAAATATTTATTTCTGATTCAAAATATAAAAATTTAAAATTAGAAAAAAAAAGATTATTAAAAAATAAATATTTTATAAGACATACTATTAATAAAAATGTATTAAGCTATGTGTAATATATGTGTAATGAGTACATTTCGATTGTGGATTTTTTTTTAAAAAAGCAATAGTTTTATATTTTAAATTTGTCTTTTTGAATTTACTATAAAATATATTGACATTCTATTGAATTATCGTTTAAGAAAGTGAATTAAAATGCAGAAAAAAAGCAACATAACTATGTTAGTACATTTATTTTTTTGTGCATTTTATATTATGTTATCAAATGTCTTTTGTCTTTGTAATTACCTAGCCAATAAAAATTTGAATTTTTTAGCATTTTTAAAAATTAATTTAAAAAATCAATGTCATCTTTATGATAAAAATTCAATCAAAATATTGTCCAACATTGTAAGCCTCATCTAATTTAGGCATATCAAAAATTCTCTATTAACAAAGTAGAAAGTATTGACTAAAAATTATGTGAGGACATGTACTATTTCCATTTTATATGAAATTGACTATTAATTGCATAATGCATAAAATAATTTTTTGATTTTTTTAAACCCAAAATTGTTTAAATGTATGGTGAAAATATTGCTTGTCTTAGGTGAAAAAGACTTTTGCAAAAATATTAAATAAAAAATAAATGAATAAATATATTTTAACTAATTCTGAGATATTTAAAAAATATTGATATTTTGTATATGATCACAGATTATTATTAATTATATATAGAATGATATTTGAATTTTTTGTTTTTGTTTTTTTCAGACATTTTTTAACATTTGCAATAAAAGTTTCCATTATCATGGATCTATCATATATACTGTTATGGAAAGGTAAATTATAAGGATACAAAATTAAAAAATAAGTATGCAAATCATATTTTATTTTAATTTTAGTATACCTTGTTAATCTATATAATAAAAGTTTGTTTTAGATTATTTAAAGCTCTAAATAAAATTTGTACTATTTTGCTATTTTTATGATGAAAATAGTTTATATAAGTTGGATCTATTATAAATTACAATACATTTAATCTTGCAAAAAGAATGTATAAAATAGAATGTTATTTTGTTATTGTATTATATACAGTATAGTGTTATACAATAAAATATTTTTAATTATATAATGAATAAATCTTGTACAATAGTGTATACTCCTACAATTCTTGTGAATACCTCTATTTTATATTATGAAGGGGATTTGCATCCATGATACCATTTTACTATGTGTCCATTAGTCGTATAAAACAGCTATCATTTAATAAAATATAATTAACATTAAAAAAATGTTTTGGATTTTTTTTTAAAGATAATTATAGTGAATAATTTATTATTACTTAAAATAATAGATTTAAATTGATAATGAATATTATGGTAAATCCTCATATAAAAGATTCTCATATGCAGAAAAAGACAGTATATATACATATATTTAATATTTTTATAAAATTATTATGAGATCAACAAAATAAATGTGAGATTATTTATATGCAATTAACTAAAGATAGTTTAGAAGTACTATTACTATAAATTAATCATTTACTATTAAACATTCAAGCTAAAATACTTTGCTTTAGTATCTTTTTATGACTAAACATCACATGATCACTATTTTTTATAGTTACACAAGCTGTTTACACAGAAGCAAAACTCTCCATATAGTAGCACTATTCAGTGCAAGCCAGAGTAAGCAGTGGATGCAGAAAGGTTTGTGTCTAAAATCTCTATCTAGGCCTACTCATCCAATACTCAAACTAATGAGTTTGAATTGAAAACATTATTGTGTTTTTATTTTGAACTCAAAGCTTTATTGTTAGCTAATAAGATAAAAGGTGGTTGTGGAGGGTTGCATTAGATCATAAGATATAAGTGCAGTGCTCTCAGATTCAAGGCATCTCACTGATGAAAGCCATAAGTTAGAAACTAATCTGGGAATATTGGATGAATAGATGCTAGATAGGGATTTTATGCACAAACCTTCCTGCATCCATTGATTATTTTGACTTGCACTAAGTGGTGCTATTGTATGGAGAGTTTTGTCTTTGTGTACCATTTTATCATGTGTTTAATTAAAAAAACAGGCCTCCAAGAAATATCCTTCTTTTATTTTTAATTCAAGTTGTTTTATGAATTTAAATCAAGACCACTGTTCCTATAAATATAAAGACCTAAGGGAATCACAACTTCTTTTAATATGCTGTAAATAATAATTCATTTTCCTCAGAGAATTGTATACACAAAATTAAAAAAAAAATTTTTTTTATGAATGTATGCAAAATAGATTGTGAAGTTATTTGTGCGTAATTACTAGAGGTATGTTAAAAATAGTGTTTCTAGTAAGTAATCAATTGCTACAGACATATATATATATTGTACCGAAATACATTGATATTTAATTAATTTTGTGAGACCCATGTTTTAAAATATAAAAATTTAAAATTGAGAGAATAAAATGTAAAAACTAAAGAGCAGGGGGGAGGGGAAATTTGTTATTAAATAAAAATAAACTGTAAACGCTTTTTAAAATAATAATATTTTTTTTGTTTAAAAGAGGAAAAAAGTCTTGTAATAAAAAAATGATTTTAATATTTTTTAAATGAATTTATAATAAAATAAATAAAAATATTTCTTTTTATCTTATAATAAAATAATTAAATATATGTGCATGTGTGTGTATGTGATTTTTAATAAAAAATAGAAGCAAAAGCTGATTTATTTCATGAGACCAAAGACGCTGCTGCTAATAGTTTTCTATTGTTTAAAACAGTATAAATAGCTCAATATTTTATTATTCTGGGGCTTGTGTGTGTGTGTGTGGTGCTTATTTCTTGAAGTTATATCTCCAAAAAAATGTTGCATTGTTAAAACCAACATGGTGTGCAGTCGACCGAAGCTGCTCTATGCATTTAAGATCTGCAATTAGTTCGGAGAGTGATCATGTTTAAATAGACTAAACAAACAGCGGAGTGTGTGTATGCCAAACCAGACACAAATTCATACTATGTCAATGGATCTATGGAGGAGTCATTTACTGGTCATCAATGAGTTATAAAGAATTCCATTGTGCTGTTTCTGTTGTATTAAAAAAAATCCTAGGTAATTATTTGACTTTGATATCTTAACATTCCCAATTTCTTCTTAAAATAAAAGATAGATTTTATTAAAAGAACTTTGAAATTTATGAATTAATCTTAAAAAAATAAACTTTAAACTTCAAAAGATAATATTTGCAATAATAAAAATAAGTAAAATCAGCTTCTATTATTAAATAATATTTTTGAAACAATTGCATGCACGTATGTGTGATTTGATTTTTTTTAAAAAAAAAAAGAAATAAAATACTTTATTTGCTAAAGTAATGTATTAAATGCTTTATTTTAATTTTTTTAAAAAAGAAGTGTGTGTGTTTCATTATAAGATAAGATGATTAATTTATTTTAAATAAAAAAAAATACTTAAATTATTTTTCTTAAAATATTTATGTTTATTTTGATACATGCGGGTAAGTATAAATATTTATTTTTCTTAATAAAAGTAGGAGGTAAAAAAATCTAACTATTGATAATAGTATTTCATAAAAGATTCGCTAAGTTAAAGATATAAATGTTTCAGCAGTCAGTATAATATTATTATTATGGTTTTAAAGGATTGAAGTATTATTTTGAATGGTTCGTGAAATTATTTTAGTTTTTTTAAAAAAGTAGTAGTAGCTTCGAGGGGGCATTTAAGATACCTTTTGTTTGTCTATTAGTGGGTGCTTGGAAACTGATTGAGCTAGTGGGGACTTCAGGTACCAAATTATGCTGATCAGATAGACATGCTAATTCTAACGTAATTAGCTGGCACCTAAGATATTTTTTTTCTTCTTTTAAAAATAAAGTGTTTATTTGGTCAGTGTATATTTGGTAGTCGAGCATTGGGTGTTATTGGTAGTTCACTACTGATGATAGTTGACCCCTTTACCTGAAAACCAACCACTTTCTGGAAGGAAAGTTTAGGAGGACAAAGTATAATAAAATATTAATTGATATTTTTTTGTTGATAGTTGTTATTGTTTCCTGTATTTCATTTGTAATTTTTGAAGTTGAGAGGCAGTTGGTTCATTTGGTGCATCAACATGGCGTGAAACTAGATGTTTTGAGTGGAAGAACTGACAGAAGTTGTGGTGTGGAGGGGCATTCGGCACATTAATGTAGATAGTTGGATGTTTATTAGGCATGGTAATGTGGCCCAAAATTTAGTTGTTTAAGTGATAGGACCATAGTTGAATGGTCATTTGGCATATTAACGTAGGACCAATGTAAAGGACAGTTGAATGTTGATGTAGAGATTTATAGAAGCCTCAAATTAGTTGTAGCAAATGATAGGATTACTATAAAACATAGTTGGGAATTCATTTTGTGAATCAACATGGCTTGAAATTGGTTGTTTAAATAGAATTGTAGTTAGTTGTTTAGATGGTGAGTCAAAGTTGACCATTGTTAATATAAGGAATATTTGTTGAAGAGAAGCTTAAGAAATGTATTGGTAATACTTGTATTTTTTTCTCAAACCGGCTAGTTTTGGTGTATTATAAAAGGTTGATTTTCGTGGATGTTAGAATGTAGAAACGTAATTTTTTAAGATAGGAAAAATAAAACACACTCCAAATGAGGAAGATAGATGAACATGAGGTGTAGAATTAGAACTAAGAGGGTGGGGGTTGTTTGTGCATACATTGAAAAAAAAATTTTGTATTTAGAATAGGTTAAATATGATTAATATTATAGTGAAAGAAAGTGGTAGTGAAGGAGGGTCAATATTGGAAGTAAGTCCAATATCTTTTAAGAACCCACAGATAGTTTTTTAAATATTAGTAAATTATGATGAAAGAGATGCATGAAGATATAAATCGGAATCAGCAGATAATGAAACAAAAAATTAGTGAACTTAGGACAGAAATGAGAGAAATGAGATAGGAATTAATGGGAAGAATGGATGTGGGTCAGGAAGCAGTAGAAATAATAAGGAAAGATGTGGATGAAGAAAGAACTGAAATTTTAAAATTAAAAGAAAATATGGAAGAACTAAAGGAGGAGTTAAATAAAGGGAAAGGTAAATCAATTAAAAGTAGAGAGTATGGAAAGAAGTAATGACAAAGAATTGGGAAATTTTGAAGGGAAAATAGAGGGTAAAGAGGATGTAAGGGCTGAATTAAAGGGGATATGTAGTAACATGATGGAAAAGCTACAGCAGAAAGTAAAACAGATTGAACAGAAGTGTGATGATTTTAGTTTCAGTGATAGGCAGGACATACGGATAGATAAGTTCATGGAAAAGCAGTTTAGTGTTTCAGTGTTTAAGGCAGAAGTGGGAGAGAACTCATTAAAGCATTTAGAAAGTTTAAGCCATTTATTTTCATTTAAAAGTTTGCCAGAGGAAGATAAAGTTACAGTAGTGAGTGGTTACTTACAAGGGACTGCATGTAATTGGTGGTATACTGTTGGGATAGGCCGCAAACGTTTGCTGAGTATAGACATGTGATTTTGAGAGCATTTTGGAATGAGGCTAGGCAATATGGGATTATGTATAAAATATCTCAGAAAAGATACTCAAGTACTCAGGAAGAAATTCATACACCATTTTTTTATCAGCAAATAGCAAAGCTTAGGGCATTAATAGCATTTCCTATGTTAGAGGGATAAATGATCAGGATACTGTGGAACAAAATGCTGCCAGAGATACAGCATTTGATGTTAAGTAAGGATGGGTGTTCAATAGATGAAATGGCAAAATTTTTAACACAAGTCAATTACACTCAGGAACCTTTAGATCGATATAGGAAATGGGATGGGCAGAATAATTTATTGGATAGAAAGAAAGAGCCACCTGATCGATTATAGAATAAAATTATACTGGGATAAAAATTATAAGGAATAAATAGGAATACACGTATATAGTTAAACAAATTTAAATAGATAAAACTAGATTGTTTATAGCTTTAAATTCTGGGAAAACTAAAATGCTCAGAATGATATTTTAGTTTCAGAGGAGGGACGGAGATAATATACTGAAGTACATTGATATTTAATTAATTTTATGAGTCCCATGTTTTAAAATATAAAAATTAAAAATTGAGAAAATAAAATGTAAAAACTAAAGAGCAGGGGGGAGGGGGAATTGGTTATTAAATAAAAATAAACTGTAAATGCTTTTTAAAATAATAATATTTTTTTTTGTTTAAAAGAGGAAAAAAAGTCTTGTAATAAAAAAATGATTTTAATATTTTTAAATGAATTTATAATAAAATAAATAAAAAGATTTCGTTTTATCTTATAATAAAATAATTAAATATATGTGCATGGGTGTATATGATTTTTAATAAAAAATAGAAGCAAAAGCTGATTTATTTCATGAGAACAAAGATGCTGCTGCTAATAAAGTTTTCCATTGTTTAAAACAGTATAAATAGCTCAACATGTTATTATTCTGGGGCTTGCGTGTGAGTGGTGCTTATTTCTTGAAGTAATATCTCCAAAAAAATGTTGCATTGTTAAAACCAACATGGTGTGCAGTTGACTGAAGATGCTCTATGCATTTAAGATCTGCAATTAGTTCAGAGAGTGATCATATTTAAATAGACTAAATGAACAGCGGAGTGCATGTATGCCAAACCAGCCACAAAAATCATACTATGTCAATGGATCTATGAAGGAGTCATTTACCAGTTGTCAATGAGTTATAAATAATTCCATTGTGCTGTTTCTGTCATATTAAAAAAAACCTAGGTAATTATTTGACTTTGATATCTTAACATTCCGATTTCTTCTTAAAATAAAAGATAGACTTTATTAAAAGAACTTTGAACTTTATGAATTAATCTTAAAAAAATAAACTTTAAACTTCAAAAGATAATAGTTGCAATAATAAAAATAAGTAAAATCAGCTTCTATTATTAAATAATATTTTTGAAACAATTGCATGCACGTATGTATGATTTGATTTTTTAAAAAAAAAAAAAAGAGAAATAAAATATAATGTAACATGTATACTTTATTTGCTAAATTAATGTATTAAATACTTTATTTTAATTTAAAAAAAAAAGAAGTGTGTGTGTTTCATTATAAGATAAGACGATTAATTTATTTTAAATAAAAAAAATACTTAAATTATTTTTCTTAAAATATTTATGTTTATTTTGATACGTGCAGGTAAGTATAAATATTTCTTTTTCTTAATAAAAGTAGTGAAGCAGTTGGATCTGAATTTGATCTTAGCTTCATGATATCTAGCCATAAGCCCACTTCAAACCCTAGTACTAACCTTAAATTTCCGATACAATGGGGCTTTATACATTCAATCCACGCTAATTTCCATAAAGGAAACTTATTTTATAAATGCGTATTAAAATTAATTCTTTCAGATTTAAATTGATCAATTCTAATAATAAATTCATGATAAAATTATTCATGAATCTGCATGGATTGTGCATATATATTTGTAAATATTTAAATATATATAATTGTTCGAAAGTTTCATTGTGTCGGGAATATTTGTTTTTACTTTTAAAAAATTTGTTAAAGTTTTATTGATTAAAAGCTACATTCTTTCGATAAGCTTTCAGATTTTCCCTTTCCAAAAACAATAGTTAAAGTTTTATTAATTAGAAAAAAAGATAAGGATTTCCTAATTAAAATCATTTTCTGATTTTAAGAATTCATTTTCTAATTAGAAAATGAATTCAAGTTAATGAGTTTGAAAGCCATATCGAAGGGATATATCTAAAAACAACCAGTAAATCCAAAAACATTGATAATAAAAGATGAGCTAGCCTGAAGGTATCAGAGGACAAGATATATAGCTCTGAAAAGCTTGGAAAAAAAAAAGCCATCTTTGTTGTAGAGAAGTGCAGTCAACTCTGTGCATTTTTAAATTATAAAATTAAATAGTGTTTCGATCATGGTGAAGGGCTAAAATGTCAGGAATCTGGCTATTTGTTCCTGAAGTCCCCTAAAAATCTTCAATGAAGCTGCTGAATCTTTTCCGGACCAATCATGCTGCTAAAATTATGAAAAGCCACTAAAATGCTGTTCCAGTAATCAACTAAATGCATGCCTATGTTTTTTACAAACCTGGACGTGTAAACTAAGAACCAGCCCGGAAGAAATGGATAATATCTTTCCAAATGAACCTTAAACTTTCTGGACAGTTTCAAACTTTACTTTACACTCCCTTTTAGAGCTCTTTTATTATTTAATGTAACAAACTTTATAAAACCTTTTATTCATGCTACTGTAAATTTATATCGTAGTTCTCTCAACCTCTAGTCTTTAAACTTTCTCTTTTCTTACTTGGCAGTTCATTTATTATATTATATATATATATATATATATATATATATATATATATATATTTGTGTAGTTTATTAATGTTGTTATTTTAATTATATGCCAATAATCTTTCGACTCGATAAACTCCTTTGTTCTATTTGCCTTACATAGAAAATATAATATTAACTCTGATAATAATTCTTGCCCATTAGAACTAGATTTATACAGTTCTATCAATCATCAAGTCGAAAGAAATTATTAAATGTTTGTTATTTTTATAGTAAATTATTAGCTCCGTTTTTCACCTATGTACCCAGCTCCTATCTAATTTACAAATGTTTATATATTCATATATATAATGTTAAAATGTTTTTTTTTCTCATATTCACCAATATTTATTTATTCACGTATAATCTAAAATGTTTTTGTAAAAAGGGTAGATAAAGGAATCAACTAAATACATTCTAATTCAGATTGTTTTCACTGTCTATTAATATTCAGGAAGGGTACGATATTAGGGGCATGATGAATATATTTTTATAATGCGTTAAAATAGTTTTAGTTAAAGGCTCATTTGACTTTACTTAAATTGATCAAGTCATCACGTAGAGCATTCTATCACTGGGTTTTGTTTTTCAAATGGTGACTAGCAAGTCATCATTTTCAATGTTGCTGGCATAGGGCTATCTTTTGTTTCATTAGGCTTGTCGGTGATAATATTTCTGTTATTTTAATTTATCAAGGAAGAAAGCAATTCCTCCTCCGCTCATTTTATATTTAGAACACCAAAGGCTCATAGTTACGACTCAGCCTGGATTTCCTGTGTTTCCATCTACTTAAAAGGCATAAGACTTATCAAATACAAGCCGCCATACTACTTTTAAATCCTTTCTCCTTAAAGGGCAGTAAGACTTGTGAAATGCAAGCCGCCATAGGACTTAGATTATTGACTAGCCATCGTCTTTCAATTTCACTTTATAGCTCATAATTCGTCAGCACTGTTACCTCTCTGTTCCAGTAAAGCCCACTCTGATGCTTGTAATTCATGATGAAGTGATTTAAATTAAAGTCCAACAAATTCTCCGTTATATCTCAAAATAAGTTTTCTAATAAAGATTAAAGTTATGCTCTAAAATATGTATCTTGCTCTTCATGAATGGATTTGCGAATGTGAAAATAAATATCACATTCTTTTGTATAAAATTAGAGTAATAATTTCCTTTACTAATGAATACCTTTATCTGCTTTTTATTTCTTGTTGGCAGCATAGCCATAGACTTTCAAATATTGCGTAATATTCATTGGCATATAAAAAGGACCGCCACTCTTATTATGATTATAAACTTTGTTTAAGGACTAGAATTAATTAATTTAATCTTTATTTAAAATTCAAACCAAACAAATTATTATTATTAAATATTTTCTAAACACACTTGGTTTCTTAGTTCTTAATTCTTTCATAATTATTTTAATGTTAATACTCGCTGTCTGTGTTGGCAACCCGAACATATATATATGATTCAATTTAAAATTATTTTAGTCAGTTTATTATCAGATATTAATGTCAGTTCAAGGGTCTCTGATCCTCACCAACCATTGAGCTAGTTTTTTGGCGCATAGCACTGTGCTGGCGATTTAGATTTCTACTAATCTGAGCTGTTGAGTTGGGTTTGAATTCAGTTTTGAACCGACTGAGTTTGAATCTGACTTGCAGTTTTTTTGGTGGGTTTTTCGACTGGTACAGTAGGAAGTAAAAAAATCTAACTATTGATAATAGTATTTCATAAAAGATTTGTTAAGTTAAAGATATAAATGTTTTGGCAGTCAGTATAATATTATTATTATTATGGTTTTAAAGGATTGAAGTATTATTTTGAATGGTTCGGGAAATTATTTTAGTTTTTTAAAAAAGTAGTAGTAGCTTTGAGGGGGCATTTAAGCTACCTTTTGTTTGTCTATTAGTGGGTGCTTGGAAACTGATTGAGCTAGTGGGGACTTCAATTACCAAATTATGCTGTTCAGATAGATATGCTAATTCTAACATAATTAGCTGGCACATAAGAGATTTTTTTCTTCTTTTAAAAATAAAGTGTTTATTTGGTCGGTGTATATTTGGTAGTCGAGCGTTGGGTGTTATTGGTAGTTCGCTACTGATGATAGTTGACACTTTACCTGAAAACCAACCACTTTCTGGAAGGGAAGTTTAGGAGGACAAAATATAATAAAATATTAATTGATATTTTTTTGTCAATAGTTGTTATTGTTTCCCATATTTTATTGGTAATTTTAGGTGAAGTTGAGAGGCGGTTGGTTCAATCGGATATATATATATATATATATGAATATATATATATATATATATATATATATATATATATATATTGTAATGGACAGCATTTGCTTCAAATGTTATGGGTCAAATGTAATAGAAAGCTTTTCACTTAAGAAGAGAAATAAACTAGCCCCATTCATTGAGGACCCAAAATATAATGGACAACATTTTCCAATTATAAATAGATAAATTGCTTATCTGCCCTTCCAACTATCTATACATAAAATAAGTCAAAATCATACAGAGCAATAATAAGATCTATCATTATAATTTATTCTCAGGGTTAATTTGACTAACTAACAATATAACTAACAATATATATATTAGAGACAAAGGGAATTTTTATTGAATCCAATATATCTATATATATATATCAATATAACTAACAATATATATATTAGAGACAAAGGGAATTTTTATTGAATCCAATATATATATGTGAAATAAATATAATTTTATATATATCTAAATATCTCAACTAACATTGGCTCATATAAATGACATCAAAGTTAATTAAGTTATGAATTTACCAAACTTCATAATGACTCTGGCACTAAAAAGAAAGAACAAAATATTAATACATTTCCAAATAAAATACATAGTAATTTTTTACGGAACAAATGGTACATATTTTGTTTTTAAATTATGGTTTGATTTTTTTTAATAGTATCTGTGTATCAAATATTTTTTTAAAAATATAGACCAAATACAAAAACAGAAAAAAATTATAGACTTGCAATAAGTATATAATTAAATAAGAAAAGACATATTTGTCCACAATAAATATAAATTGGTATAAATATAAACTAATATTTATGTTTTCCCAAATATTCAATTTAAAAAAAAAAATATAAATAAAAAAAAAAAAAACACATTTATTTGCCATAAATATAAATCAAATAAATAAAGATATATTATGTACAATAAATGTATGTATTGTTGTTTATGTTTTGCACAGGAGTTATATAAAATAAAAATCGATAAATAAATAAGTAAATAATTGACTGGTAAAATATTGTGGATTTAACAAATTAGATTATAGATATGCTCTCAAAACTAGGTCAATCGATTGAATAACATTACAATAAAAGAAATCATCAAGAGTTTATTCCACTACACTATAAGGGTTTACCTACTTTATCCATCTTGAATTTTGCTTGCTATCACAAACATTGAATACTCAGATTTATTATCTAAAATGAGGCTCACTCAGGCCTATAAAATATAATATCTCTTTGGCAACTCAGCCAACTAGTGCTAACCTAACACTTAATGTAATATCAATATATGACTTATTTCACATATTCTTTTATTTGTAGTTTAACAAAATTATATATATAAACAAAAAAAAACCCCAACAATTTGTAACCAACAGGTACAGGAATACTTATTTGTGACTTTAAATAACCTTTTAATAACTCAATTCAATTTATGGTCCCTAAGTGCACATCTAATAATCAAATAATAATAAAAAATATCAAAAGAATTAAGATATATATAAATAATAAAAATTTTATAGTAAAATTTGTAAAGACAAATCTAAGCTATTATGAAAATTAATAATAACCCCTATGCAAATTAAATATACACTCTTTGTTTTTAAATTTCAAATACTTACTGTTGATTTTGTGACAATTATATAATACTTGTTTTGAGCAAGACAAGTTAAATATAACAAAGTTATATTTATAATTAACTTTTCATTTTTTTAAAAACTTTAAAAAAAAATCGATCTAAAAAAATAGATATAAATATATAATTTAAATTAATTAAATTGTTCATTACCCTTTAAAAGTCTTACTTCTCTTGTTGTTTTCCTTTTTTACTTCTTCCTAACATTATAATGCATTCTGTCATAAGTTATATTTAGAAGAGAATATTACATTAATGATGACTTATCAGTTCCAATGCACAAGTTTTAATTTTTCAAGATTTCCTTCCTTAGAATTTAAATATTGAATTTATTATATTAACTGATTAATTCCATTTGTTTCTGAATGATTATTAAGTTTATAATTGCAGATATTTAGATAGCTATCTTGAATGTTAAGCTCCAGATATGATATAAATATGTATGTCAAGCAATTGCTTGTTTTTTTAAAAAAAAATTGAGCCAGGATAAATGAAAAGTGGGTGCAGTCATCCTTGATTGTGATATATTTTATTTACCCCTCCATTGCTAATGAGTTTTAATCCAGTGGTTTATTGAATTATTCTGAAGAATGAAGATAACAAATATATAAAGTACAATTGATTTCTCCTTCAATTTTTTTAATGGCAATCTTCTTTCTTATTGTTAAAAGTAATTATTTTTTCATGTGCGATTGAACATTTCTCATAATAACAATTGTTAATATCTTTTTAAAACATTTGAAGTAAAATAATGTTAATTATATATTGTACCAACATTGTGTTGGCACATAGTAATTTTGTTTAAAAAATTATTAAAATAAAAATCTTTTGTAAAAGAAAATGTAAGGTTAACAGTCCAAAGGTTTTATAAAAGAAGTAAAGAGTTTTTTCTTATTATTATTAGTTAAAATGTAACGTAAAGTTTAAAAATATAAATCCCTTTTCATTCAAGTTAAAGAAAAAAAGTAATCTTAAAAACTAAATAATGAAATGATCTTAAATTATACATGTGAGTAAATGTAAGCTTGTTAATAAAATATATATGTGCAAGAGTAAACAAAGAAATGATAAATGCGTATATATGTGCATGTTAAAATTATATTGAAAAATAAATGAAAGTTAAAAAATTAAAAAACACTCAGTGGTGGCTACTAATAAAAATATAAAAACAACATGTTTGCATGGCTACTAATTAAATGATCTTCAAAAACATGTAATTAAAAGATTATCAAAGGAATTTTGACAACAGATATGGCTGGAGGATATCAAAATGACAACACATCGTATGTATTAATAAACAAATTTTTATCGGACAGTTAGTTGAGTTCGTGTTGAGTTTGAGTTGTATTTGATCTAACAGTTCAGTACAATCTATCAGTGACTTATATCAGTCAGCTTATGGTATATCCAGAATCAAGAATGCAGTGTTAAAACCTCAGAAAATATATGACTTTCTCCAGACTGAAGTCCATTGAAAACAGCCAATCTACCTGATAAAAATGATGCCTGCATAACAACCTGAAGCCGCTCAATATCTAATTGTCATAAAGAAAATGCCTCAAAATAATCACCATCAAATCTCTACAAGAATACTTCAAATCTAACCAGTTAGAGATATCTCATTAGAAGGAGAAAACAGCAAGATGCATCCATGTTCAAAATCCTAGGTAATAACATTTTTATTATATTCATTTCTAAAGTAGCCATCACATTCGTAAAGCCTCAAGAGTCAAGTTTAAGAATTCTATAGCACCCATAGATGAACTATTAATATGTGTGTGGAAAATGTTGTGTGTGTTCATGCGTTAGTATATTGATGTCATTGTATTTTAAATTTTAAATATTTAATGCTTTCTCCTAAGATATTATAGTGTGTAAATTATAAATGTGCATGTGTTATATTAGTTAAATAAGATTTATAAAATATTTAAAATTAGTTTAGTAAATGTTAATTAAAATAAATTGTCTTTATAAACTAAAACTTTATTTTGTCAGTCAATTCTTTTCACCACTAATTGAAACTATATTTTGTTATTGAATTAAAAATAGACTGAGCTAGTTAAGGAATTTTTTGAGTGCTAGATTATGGGCCTACTGTCCAAACATGTTAGTTTTAGACTAGCTGGTGCTCAGGGTTTACTTCAAAACAAATAAAGTGTTTAAATAGTAGAGATTTGAATCTAGCAGACGAGGTAGGTCGCGATCTGGAAATGCGATCATGTTATGCATTGTATAGCTCGACCTGATCATGGATATTATTGACAGCTCTGCTATCAATAATATTTCCCACTTTGCTCGAATGTGCTGGTTCATTTACACAATATTTATAATTAAATAAGATTATAAATTTATTATAAATAAGGTTGAAACCCAGCTAAACCATTTTGTAGGGTAAGTGTGTTTATCAGCGGATCAAACCAGTACAATATATATATATATATGTAAAAGATGTATAAGAAAATGTTTGTTTTTAAACAAAAATGAAATACTTTTTTAGATAGTGATTTAGTGGTTTATATGATAGAAAAGATCGGGAAAATGGATTATTTAGAGGTTGATTAATTGTATATATTTTTCATATATATATATATATATATATATTACATTGAAAATTTATTCGACAGTTTACAAAATATATACAAAAATAATAAATAACATTGCATTTTTAAATAATCACCAAAAATAAAATAATCTTTTATTATAATTAGAAATTTATATGCTTTTATTTATAATACCAATATACACACACACTAATTTGAACATGGAATTATCACCATTTAAAATGCCACAATCAAGAAAAAATTAAAGCCATGTATCAGCATTAAATAAACAAAATAATAAATCCAAATAACCAATAATAACTCCTAATATATAAAAACCAAATCAAAAAGATTTTAAAAAAAATCAAGAATGACACTTTGATAAAATAAAGATGGATTTGTTGATCCTTTACATATATATATATATATATATATATATATATATATATATATATATATATATATATATATATATATATATATATATATATATATATATATATATATATATATTATAAGGGATAACTTACAACCGACTATCACATCTCTCCAAATTTTTCTCAATGTTTGAATTCAGGCCAATTGATAAGCAAATAATTTATCCTACATATCTGTTCACATACACAAAACATACATATGAACTAATATTTTTGTCTATTTTGAGAAATTAATTTTTTCTTTTTTTTTGGACACCTTGAAACAGACAAATACATTATCTACACAAACACACTTAATATCACTAACAACAAAAATAATCACTAACTGACTAATAAGACAGACATTATCAAAGGTCAAAATGTATGAGGTCAAAATAGTTGCTAGGTGATCGGGTTTGAATAATGAAGACTAAGTAAAAAAAAATGTTTTTATGATTTTTTTTATTAGTTTATAGCAATAAGCTCAGGCCAGCATGAGAAAACAGTCTCATGATTTTTCACTTGCCTGGTCTAACAACTAAATGGTCAGAACATAAAGAAAGGTCTTTTATTTTGTTAAAAAAAACTGTTTGGTGTTAAAAACAGTAAAAATATACATTTCAAACTTAAAGTTTATATGTAAAAATTAACAAAAAAACCTTTATCATTGGGATAGAAAAAAAGTAGAAATTTAATTTCAACTGTTAAAACAACAAACTTGGATATATAAATAGCAGTAATGAACTAATGGTTTGATTTGTTCTAGAAAGCTTAAATTGGCTCATATGGAGATAAAAAGAAATGTGCAACTATTAAAAATTGATTGTTTTTTTAAAGTCATATATATATATTGAAGCCATGATATAAATATTAGTCAATAGTAAAATAATCATTGCAATGTGTTTAGAGTAAACAAATATACCATAGGCACCTGATGTCAACTTCGATGCCAATATAAAATTGTTGATGGAAATGTCTATTTTACAAAGTGTTACTGAATATCACTCTTCAATGGATTTATGCTATGTGTTCAAAGGAAGTATTTGTCTATGCTTGCTTTTAACCAACTAGTATGGAGTGTATAGATATCAACAGAGTCAGTGGAACAGAGTAATATGTATGGACATTGGCATTCAAGTATATAGATTTATAGCTATGGACAATGCTTGTTTTCCTCAAAAGATATATGTATTATTATTATTATTTGATTCATGTGATTTTTATTTTTTATTTTTGTTATTTCTATTTGCAATTTCATGTCGTGTGATTTGTTTTAACTTTGTGTATTCAAGTTCATCTTCAAATTCAGTCACCTGCATTTTAAGAGTGGGAGCAGTTATGAGAAGTGCATCGATATGTTGATATATAAAGGGGGAAAAGAATCAGAATCAGTAAATATGTATACTGATTAATAAAGCTAAATTTACAGATCCCTTTGTGAATTTAACACCACTTCATCAAAGCAATCTCAAGTAAGGTTTTAATATAATCAACATTAATTGCAGATTCTAGAACAAACAAAGTTATATTACTTACTAATAAATTTTTATAATATCTACTTGTAATTATTTTGTTTCTGGGTGCATAATTAGTCAACTTGAGTGAATAGTCTTTTTGTTACTTTTCATTAACCTTAATATGACTTACACCCCCCCACCACACACACACACATATATATATATATTGTAACGATCCAGAGAAAGCGACTTCACGTAATCTGCACTACAGAGCGCCATCTAGGCATTTGAACCTACAAAAATTTATAAAGTAGGTAGATACGTCAGTCAAAAAAAAAAAAATTTTTTTTTTTTTTTTAAATTTTGATTCCGGTCGTTAGCCCATGTCACTATCTCATTGGAATAGCAGTGATTTAATAAGATAATCTAAGAGTGTATATATAAAAAAGAATAAAATAAGCCACTGCCAGTAATTAACATACAAAAATTTATTTACGCACATATATATATAAGATTTAAAATTGTTTTAAATTAGTTTTACATTTTAACATTTAACATTATTTTTAACTTTACCTTAGATTTTAATTTACATTTTTAATTTCTAGTATATTATAAGTTTACATTTTAATTAAGTTTGCACAGATGACATTATAAAAAAAATTTGTTTTAATAATGTTGATTACAGATCGGTTACATAGATTACAATGGTTAAAATATTTCAAAATAAACATAAACGATCAAAATATAAAATCATTGGTACCGACAATTGCAGAGGGAAATTTATAAGTAACCCAATAGTATTCACCATAAGATACTTGCATTGTCACCAATAACTTAAAAGACATCCGAATAAATACATTTTAGATACTCACCGTAAGGTATCATTATTTATCGAATGTCTATATATTTTGATCAAATATGGAAACGCAAAACATAGTTAACCAATAAACAATCCATGCAAGCATCTATAAACAACTTAAATTTAATGCATTTTTATTTAGGGTCGAGTATGAATAGACCACATAAATTTGCTTTTGAAAATAAACATTCTATCCCTATTTAACCTTAGGCTAAAATTCGTAGTCAAACGGGCATCAATTCATCTGATATATCGATGTATTCAATGTAATAAAATACGGCAGCACAAAAGGTTAAGAGAAGAAATTGCCTCTTATGAGATAGGAATATTACATCTATCTGCAAAGAAGAGCAATAAAACAAAAAAACTCCATAGAAAGGAACTGCGGTATCCGACTTATAATTCGTTCCATAGGCAAACGGAAGTGTATGGCGTATGAAGCAATTCTGCCCGTAGCGAATCAATATTACATCTAATAATCACGCCAATATATCCAATCCATTGACCCAATTTAACCATGAAACAAATAACCTAAGATTACCCTCCCTTAATATAACTTTACAAATCTATACAACCATTCACGCCCGACTTAAGTTTAACATTTATATAATTTAACTTAACAGAAAACAGAAATTATAAATAAACTTAAAGAACAAAATTAAATAAATGGAAATGATTTTAAACAAATAAATAAAAAATACATCAAATAACATTATTAATAAATTAAGTTGGTCAGATAGGATTCTATTGCATTATTTACTAAAAAGTTTTAAAATTTAGAGTTCTTATTGTTTCAAGTGAATATAAAGTTCTTACGATTTTTAAAACGTCCAACTTTATCCGTTGCTTGCCATGAACGTGAATTCCCACGCCGTCCTAAAATTGGTATTCTGTTGGCCGATTTATTTATCCATTCAGAGGTTTTTTTAGTTTAATTGGTCCTCAATGTAGGAAACGATAGTTCATTTCTCCTTTCTTTAACAGCTGAAAGAATTGACAGTGCGTCTGTCAATTCCCTCACCTCCAACTCCGTACTACTACCTATAGTCACATCGTAATAATCAATTTCCAGTCACTAATTAATACTTTCCAAATTTTCCTTTTATACGTATTCGAAGGATTGACTTGGCATTATGTCATCAATGTGATGATCCTTTCGCTGAGGTCCGATTTCCCGATGGATTTCTTTCATTGGCTATTTGTTTCTATTGTTTTCCTATCTGACCAATGTTTTTACATTTAAATGCCTAAGGCTGGTTTACATTTAACTAATTAACAATCATTTCCATTTCTGATTAATTAACCTGTTTTCCAAATCAAATATATATTTTTATCTCTAAATCTTTTTAAGTTTTTTGTTTTTAAAATACCTTTTCTATTTTTAATACAGTTTTATTTTAATAATTTTTTTTTTTATCTGTGCGATTTAATATATACGAGTTTAAGATGATATTTAATTTCAATTTTTAATTCTTAAAGAAAATTTTTAAATGCGAACTTTTTAATTTACTTTCATGTTTAATAAATATAAAAAAAAACAATGTAACGAACGTCTGTGCTCGTTACATATCAGTAAAGTTGCTTAAAAAAAATGAACAAAAATAAATATTTTACTTAGGGTTAGTAATTACGGTACACGATTGATGAAGACATTTACAAAACATCCAGTTAATAATTTTGCAAAAAGACTATATACAAAAAAACAAAAAAAAAATGTTGACTATCGCTTTCCCAAGGACCATTTACGTTCACCTCCTCCCCACAAGAGTTCTATTATTTTTTCTTATACATTTTATTTTTCCATATGGCATGACAAGAAAGTTATTTAAATTATTTATTTAAGAAGGTTGCATTGAACTAAATACGTTTTGAAAGATAATGGATTTATACGTGTATATTTGCAGCACAATTATACATACCACCAACTTATTTATAACTGATTAAAATGCTTAAATAGGATTACACTGAAGTAAATTTCCAATGGTACTCATCGTAAGGTACCACATTTCGATCATAAACTTACGTGGCTGTGCGCGCCTATACACGTTAAAGCATAATATATATCAATAAAAAAAAAACATATTTATTGCAACCTTTTGACTTTTTTTTTTTTAACAAAAATTAGTTTTTAAAATTATTTATACTTTCTCGTGTTTAATATATATGCGCAATTTCTTTCTGGCAGTGCTTTTATAAGATTTAAAATATACGACTATATGTAAACAGATAAAAATATTTCATTTTGATAAAATTTGCTCAGGGTATATGTGGTTTATTAAAGATCGGCCCCAGATTGGGAAAGCCAGTTGTAATGATCCGGAGAAAGCGACTTCATGTAATCTGCACTACAGGACACCATCTAGGCATTTGAACCTAGAAAAATTTATAAAGTAGGCAGATACGTCAGTCAAAAAAAAAATTTTTTTTTTTTTTAAAATTTTGATTCCGGTCGTTAGCCCATGTCACTGGCTCAGTGGAATAGCAGCGATTTAATAAGATAATCTAAGAGTGTATATAAAAAAAAGAATAAAATAAGCCACTGCCAGTAATTAACATACAAAAATTTATTTACGCACATATATATATAAGATTTAAAATTGTTTTAAATTAGTTTTACATTTTAACATTTAACATTATTTTTAACTTTACCTTAGATTTTAATTTACATTTTTAATTTCTAGTATATTATAAGTTTACATTTTAATTAAGTTCACACAGATGGCATTATAAAAAAAATTTGTTTTAATAATGTTGATTACAGATCGGTTACATAGATTACAACGGTTAAAACATTTCAAAATAAACATAAACGATCAAAATATAAAATCATTGGTACCAACAATTGCAGAGGGAAATTTATAAGTAACCCAATAGTATTCACCATAAGATACTTGCATTGTCACCAATAACTTAAAAGACATCCGAATAAATACATTTTAGATACTCACCGTAAGGTATCATTATTTATCGAATGTCTATATATTTTGATCAAATATGGAAACGCAAAACATAGTTAACCAATAAACAATCCATGCAAGCGTCTATAAACAACTTAAATTTAATGCATTTTTATTTAGGGTCGAGTATGAATAGACCACATAAATTTGCTTTTGAAAATAAACATTCTATCCCTATTTAACCTTAGGCTAAAATTCGTAGTCAAACGGGCATCAATTCATCTGATATATCGATGTATTCAATGTAATAAAATACGGCAGCACAAAAGGTTAAGAGAAGAAATTGCCTCTTATGAGATAGGAATATTACATCTATCTGCAAAGAAGAGCAATAAAACAAAAAAACTCCATAGAAAGGAACTGCGGTATCTGACTTATAATTCCTTCCATAGGCAAACGGAAGTGTGCGGCGTATGAAGCGATTCTGCCCGTAGCGAATCAATATTACATCTACTAATCACGCCAATATATCCAATCCATTGACCCAATTTAACCACGAAACAAATAACCTAAGATTACCCTCCCTTAATATAACTTTACAAATATATACAGCCATTCACGCCCGACTTAAGTTTAACATTTATATAATTTAACTTAACGGAAAACAGAAATTATAAATAAACTTAAAGAACAAAATTAAATAAATGGAAATGATTTTAAACAAATAAATAAAAAATACATCAAATAACATTATTAATAAATTAAGTTGGTCAGATAGGATTCTATTGCATTATTTACTAAAAAGTTTTAAAATTTAGAGTTCTTATTGTTTCAAGTGAATATAAAGTTCTTACGATTTTTAAAATGTCCAACTTTATCCATTGCTTGCCATGAACGTGAATTCCCACGCCGTCCTAAAATTGGTATTCTGTTGGCCGATTTATTTATCCATTCAGAGGTTTTTTTAGTTTAATTGGTCCTCAATGTAGGAAACGATAGTTCATTTCTCCTTTCTTTAACAGCTGAAAGAATTGACAGTGCGTCTGTCAATTCCCTCACCTCCAACTCCGTACTACTACCTATAGTCACATCGTAATAATCAATTTCCAGTCACTAATTAATACTTTCCAAATTTTCCTTTTATACGTATTCAAAGGATTGACTTGGCATTATGGCATCGATGTGATGATCCTTTCGCTGAGGTCCGATTTCCCGATGGATTTCTTTCATTGGCTATTTGTTTCTATTGTTTTCCTATCTGACCGATGTTTTTACATTTATATGCCCAAGGCTGGTTTACATTTAACTAATTAACAATCATTTCCATTTCTGATTAATTAACCTGTTTTCCAAATCAAATATATATTTTTATCTCTAAATCTTTTTAAGTTTTTTGTTTTTAAAATACCTTTTCTATTTTTAATACAGTTTTATTTTAATAATTTTTTTTTTTATCTGTGCGATTTAATATATACGAGTTTAAGATGATATTTAATTTCAATTTTTAATTCTTAAAGAAAATTTTTAAATGCGAACTTTTTAATTTACTTTCATGTTTAATAAATATAAAAAAAAAACAATGTAATGAACGTCTGTGCTCGTTACAATATATATATATATATATTGTAACGTTTATTTATATAGATTGCAAATATATTGGCATTTGGTAAAAGCTAAAAATAATAAAAGTAAATTTAGATTTTTTTTTGAGTATAATTTATTTTTTTAAAAAAATGTACAATGAAAGTTAAATTATTCTTTCATATTTTTTTTAATGTAATTAGAAATAAAAGTAGAATTGGAAAGAACAAAAGAATTCCAAAAGCAAGTAAAAAGATAAGCTAAAAGAAAAAGTATAGCTAATTAAAGATGGCCAAAAACTTGATGAAAAATGAGAACTTAGTAATTGAAAAATGATAAAGACTGTATAAGATTATAAACACATAACGCCATGATAATAGCATGCACAGAAGTCTGAAAACTGAACATCTAGTATAAAAAGGAGGGATTCAGTTGGAAGAACATCTTAGTTTGCCTGACATTCTTTTGGTTGGTTTTGGATTAAAGAATACAGATGACTCTACAATGAAAAAGTTCTTCATGTGAGAGTAGACCGGAGGTTTAGCTGACATCATTACCGATGGACACCAGAGAAGCTTACGCAACTAGCCTATGGAACCAGCACCAAGATCAATTTATAATCAATGGCTGTGAGTTCATTTTAACCCCAAAAAACTATGCATAGTTATCTACAACCATAGTGAATTTACTAAAACTTACCAGTAAGTTAAGACTACTTATTCCTGATTGTGACAACATTAAGCATTTGCAAACAAGTCTTAAAATAATCCCGATAGAGACTTTCATTTTTTTCTGTACAAGAGACATTTATTTTTAAGGAATTTTCTAGAAAAAAACTGGAAGTAAACAGTAATTGTAAAAATGTTTTTTATTAATTGATTCATGTCTGAATTAAGTGTGTTCTTTCTAATTTATTTGATAAATAATTTACTTCAAACATTTTTAATCTATTAGAATAAAAATATTTCTAATACCAATTTTCATATGCACATTATTAATAATAGTTATTAATTATTATTAGATTTATTAATATTATTTTAGTGATGTTTAAAAACTAATTTACCTTTGCCAACATGTGTGAATATGCCTAGGAATAATAATCTCAAAAAAATAATTCTCATTATGGTAGGATGCAATACCGATTAAATTTAAAAAAGTATCTTTTCTTTTTGTTTATTTACAACTTGTGAGATGTGCTGGTGACAGATTTCAGTGAATTCTTAGGAATTCTGGTGCCCAGGTTAAATAAATTAAAAGCTGATTTCATCAATAGCACAATTTGTAACCAGTACTAGGCTGAATTGATCAGGAAACATAGTTATGTTTTTAGAAATAGAAATACCACTTTCTTCTTTTTGACATAACTTGATCAACTCGTGCATTTATAATGCATATAGAGGCTTGAAAAATGGAAAACGTTATAATATATATATATATATAACAAAATAAAATATCCGCTAATATTAATAATACAATAACGAAACTTAAATATATTCCAAACAACGGTAAACATTTATACTATAATATAAATAAAAACTCATAAAGAAATATTTTCGATTATATTCATAATCATTATCAACTCAACTTTCAAAATGGAGTCATTTATTACCAACTGGAAACACATGTCGATTTAAATATCCTACAATTCATTAATTTTAACATTTGCTGACTGTCTGTTTATTATCGTATTTTTATACCTACTAATAAAAACTGCCTTTTTAATTTTTCTTTTTTCATTATCTCTCTCTTGGCCTAAAATTTTTATTTTGTTTATATCAAAATCAAATTTAAAACTACAATTCCTATCATGATCATAAAAAACAGATTCAGTATATAATTTCACTTCACTATTACTATCACTACATATCTGTACATTTTTCAAAACTCTTTTATACAACAATTTATGTTCTTTAATTCTTTTCTCCATATTACATCTAGATTCCACCACATATGATTAGTTACACCCACAAAACATTCTATAAATTACATTACTCACATTATTTTTTCATAACTTACCTTTTGAATTATTAACCATTCTATTCAAATTACCTGATCCATAAAATGAAACATTATATATACTATTATAACCTTTTTTCATAAATTTTACTTGATTATTATTATAAAAATTTTTTTTTACAGGATTTACTTGGATTTGCAAAATATCCTGTACCATCGCCATTTGATTTTGTTGAAAAAATTAAAGATTTAAGTTTGAACTGTGATGATGGTGTAGTGTCATTGGATGTTTCTGAGATGTATGGATCTATTGATAGAGTTGATTCAATTAAGATATTTATCAAGCTTTATCAGAGAAGAAAGTTGATAATCAATTAATATGTTTTGTGATGAAGGCTTTAAATTTTATTGAACAAAATATTGTTGTATCCTTTAATGGTAAATTTTATAAGACGAGTAAAGGATGGCCAATGGGATTACCAATGGTGGCACAGTTATATAGTGTTGTTTTGTCTTATTATGAATAAAAGATTTTAAACAAATTTATATTTATGGGAAAGATTAAGATATATACAGGATATGTGGATGATGTTTTTGTATGTGCTTTTTCAGAAATGACTGATAAAATTTTTGATGACTATAATAAATTAAAAGATCTTAAATGGACTATGGAAAAAGAATATAATAATATTATTAAATATTTAGATTAGAAGATTTCAAGGAACAATAATATGATTGACTATAAATTGTTTATTAAACCTATTGAAACGAGAGGGTATATTCCATATTTATCTAAAGTGTCACATAATTATAAATGTCTGGTTTTAGGTCTTTTTTATATAGAAATAATAATTTTGTGTAAATATGTATGTGATAAAAAAAAAATATTGAAAATTATGTAAGTGAATTATTAAGTGTGGGTTATAATATAAAAGAAATTTATCAGCTGGTTTGTCAATTTAGTAAGAAAATTTACAGAAATATTGGTGATGAAAAAATTGAGAGTAAGAAGTGGATTTCCTTGCCTTTTTATAATAATAATCAAGTAAAATTTATGAAAAAAGTTTATAATAGTATATATAATGTTTCATTTTATGGATTGGATAATTTGAATAGAAAGGTTAATAATTCAAAAGATAAGTTAGAAAAAAATAATGTAAGTAATATAATTTATAGAATTTTTTGTGGGTGTAACTTATCATACGTGGGGGAATCTAAATGTAATATGGAGAAAAGAATTAAAGAACATAAATTGTTGTATAAAAGAATTTTGAAAAATGTACAGATATTTAGTGATAGCAATAGTGAAGTGAAATTATGTACTGAATCTGTTTTTTATGATCATGATAGAAATTGTAGTTTTAAATTTGATTTTGATATAAACAAAATAAAAATTTTAGGCCATGAGAAAGATAATGAAAAAAAAAGTTAAAGAGGCAGTTTTTATTAGTAAATATAAAAATATGATAATAAACAGACAGCCAGCAAATGTTAAAATTAATGAATTGTGGGATATTTAAATCAACATGTGTTTCTGGTTGGTAATAGATGATTCTATTTCGAAAGTTGAGTTAATAATGATTATGAATATAATCAAAAATATTTCTTTATGAGTTTTTATTTATATTATATTATAAATTGTTTACCAGTGTTTGGAATGTATTTAAGTTCCGTTTATATATATATATATATATATTGAAACAGACAGATCGTACGGAATATATATATATATATATGGATTTATACCGGTACAATATATGGGAGTGGGTCTTTTTTTTTTAAAACAGTTATAAATATATTTACTCCAACATATAAACATCATTGTGATAATTATATTAATGGGGTAAATTTAGAATTACTGAACTCTCAATTTGTTTTTCTTTATATATATATTATGAATTATCTAATCTCATTTTGTATATGCTTTATTTTGAATCATTTTGTTTTCCTTATTGTAAATAAAGATAGCTTGAGGATGGACTTCTATCATGAAATCTGGGACAAGGAGATTTATTATTTTAAGCCCTCAAAATGATAGAAAGGCATCCTTGTTAACTTGATATTCTTTTTGTAAATATCTGCTATGAAACATTATAGTTATTAATAAATGTTAACTTAATATTCTTTCTGTAAATATATGCTATTACACATTATAGATTATTAATAAATGTTACTAAGTTGTTAAAATCAATCTGATCTCTGTTTGATCATCACCATTATTATGCATTGCTCTCCTAAATGATTGGTCACCACCAATAAGTTCATATTGAAAAATATACTGATCTTTGCTTTTACATAGGCATATTTGGTCGAAGATTAAGTAAGTACATCCCTGAAGAGAGCTGACCACAAGTATTCCCTGAGTTTGAATTCTGTGCTGCAAAGAGTTTTAAAAAAGAAAATGTAATGAATATGCACTAGTTTAAATTGCAATGAAATGTCTTAAGTAAATTATGAGCCAGCATACTAAAGGTAGATGTGGTTTGGAGCTAAGCATTTTATTATGACATCTCTAGCATCCTACTCTAGAGCTTAAGTCTGACAGTAGTAAGATGTGCTCCCTTTATTATATGTCATTTCTGATTAAATAATATCTGGCACACCCAAATGGGAAGCTGAATCATGGATTTCAGGATATGACTTGATGTTAGTTGTTTGACACTTTGTGTTCAAATCATCCAATTATTGAGTCTTATTTATATCATCCTATGGTTATGCACCTGGTTTTATATATATATATATATATATATATATATATATATATATATATATATATATATATATATATATATATATATATATATGATCACTAGATGGAGCTTTATCAATAGCTCCTAACAAGATTTTGTTTACATAAACACAGAGAGATAGAATTCACTATCTCTTTCATTGTCTCCAACCTCTAGACCAAGGTTTTGAGCTAGTTGGATCACCTCAGTACAGGGTAGGAAAGACTATAGAATTCAATATCTCTTTCGTTGTCTCCAACCTTTACACCATGGTTTTGAGTTAGTTGGCTCACCTCTTTCCTACCCTTTACTGAGGTGAGCCAACTAACTTGAAACCATGGTCTAAAGGTTGGAGACAATGAAAAAAATATAGAATTCTATCTCTCTTAGTGTTTATGTAAACAAAAGCTTGTTAGGAGTTACTGGTAAAGCTCCATCTGGTGATCATAAAATGTAAGCTAAGAGCATGTTATGAAATTTATAACTTGTTTTGTTTATCATATATATATATATATGAAAAACAAAAACAACTTATAATCAGGTAACTTGCTATCACTTGTATTTATGATAAATAGATGGTGATTTACCAAAATCACTGAACAAGTGTATATTTGTTTACATAAATGTCAAAAGAGTCAGAATTCACTATCTCTTTTGTTTGCTCCATCTTCAGATCAGCTGATTTCAACCTAATTTGCTATCATCAGTGAAGGATAGAGCTAGAAAATAGATATAAACACTGACTTCAAGCGTTTATGCAACAAGTTCCTATCAGTTTGCAAGCATGAATTTTTCAGACATGTAATGTCTTCAAACCCAGCCTAACTAGCCAGATATCTACATGGGTCTGATATCAGTTCAGTTTCACCCCATAGTCAAAGCCTCTGCAATATATATCATTGCAAAAACCTTTAAAGGTACATTTATGAAAAACAAAAATGTTATAATCACGTAACTTGCTATCGCTTGTTTCTAGCCCTATTCTTCACTGACGATAACAAATTAGTTTGAAATCAGCTGATCTGAAGGTGAAGCAAATGAAAGAGATAGTGAATTCTGACTCTTTTGACATTTATGTAAACAAATATACGCTTGTGCGGTGGTTTTGGTAAAGTGCCATCTATTGATCATAAATACAAGTGATAGCAAGTTACATGGTTATAACTTGTTTTTGTTTTTCATAAATGTACCTTTAAAGGTTTCTGCAATGATATATATTGCAGAGGCTTTGACTATGTGGTGAAACTGAACTGATATCAGACCCATGTAGCTATCTGGCTTGTTAGGCTGGGTTTGAAGACATTACGTATCTGAAAAATTCATGCTTGCAAACTGATAGGAACTTGTTGCATAAACACTTGGAGTCAGTGTCTATATCTAGTTTCTAGCCCTATCCTTCACTGATGATAGCAAATTAGCTTGAAATCAGCTGATCTGAAGGTGGAGCAAATGAAAGAGATAGTGAAATCTGATTCTTTTGATGTTTATGTAAACAAATATATGCTTGTTCGGTGGTTTTGGTAAAGCACCATCTATTAATCATATATATATATATATATATATTTCAAAATGTAATTGTTAAATCAAATATATATATATATATATATATATATTTCAAAATGTAATTGTTAAATCAAATCTAACAAACACTGTAATGATGAAGATTGAAATGACATTAGCATTCTGGAGGTTAAGTCGTAGATGCCATTTTCTTTATAAAAAAAATATTTCTGGGTGAATTATTATATCTGATCATCAACATTTTAATATTCCCAGGGAATTGTATAACTTCTCAGGTTTAGTGGTATATTAATGGTACATGCTTGGAATGAGTTCATATAGCAAAATAATTAAATTTGATAAAATATAATTATTTATTTACATTAAACATAAAGTAAAGAAATTGTTGCTTATATATTCTCCACTAACATAAAATTATAAAATAAATAAAATACAATATATTGAAATTAATAAACTTAAAATTTAAATGTATAATAACGAACACACATAAATCCTTGCTAATTTTAATTATAAGGCCTTATCTTCAAATATATCCAAAAATCTTACTCATAGAATAAAATGCTTTTACAATGGTTTTTGCTGATATTGTAAATTTATGTCTGAAATTTCACTAACAACTTTAATTTATAGTTTGTTTTATAAATTCAGATTTCTTAAATTTCTTTGGATTCAATGTAAAATTTTAACTGTTCATCTTTAAATATAGATGGAAGAAATATATCTAACTATATGCAAGTACACAGTAGTCCTCATGACTTGATTTTCTTCTTGAATGCAGGCAAAGTTGTAACTTATGCGCAATCAATGTTCACATCTGGATAAAACTATATAGTTCCAATTTTTGATTTTTGTGCCTCTAGTTTTTTAGTCATACGACAAATACTTTTCTAATAGCAAATGTTGTCATGATTGCTAAGTTAGATATAGTATTGGAAATTACTTTCAAATAGTCAGATGTTAATCTGCAAATTGAAATTATTCTAAAATAATTATCTGTGAGAAAGTATATTATCTAGCGATTTTCCTTTTCTATTAATGATAATTGCTATAACATTGATGAATCAGATTTATTTTTTGGTGGCTTAGAGTCTTCATATCTTCTACTTTCTTGCTGGCAACAACCACTTCTCTATTGACATTTCCTTTTTTTTTCCATAATCAGTATATATTGCTGAATTTCTCTTACTCGAGACTAAAATCTATAGTAGTTTCCATACCTATCCTATTTATGCTTTTGTTTTGTAGCAAACACCATATATCTCATCATCATAAATCTTAAGTAATATTTATTTTTGTTATTTTGATAAAGTTATTTATCATACTAAACAAACTAATTAACTCCCCATTAATTTATATTGAACATCTTTATCTCAAATTTGAATACCAGATTTAATTACAAATAACATGTTTTTTGTTTTTTTCACATTCAGTTAGTTTTTTTCCAAACAATTATAAAATAGTTTTCATTTATGGCAGCTATAAAAAAATGGGAAGAAAAAAAAGACTCTCGAACAAACTTTAAAATCCATTCTATAGATTTTCTGATTTTAATCCTATCTTATTTTCAATAATATAAATGGATTTACCACCAAATTTAATACACGAAAAAGGCTACTTATTTTATTAAACCTCTTCTAGAAGGCAAATCTTAAAGCTCATAAAATACAATATATATGTTTTTTTTTTAAAAAAATAACATACATATAAAAACTTAAATAAATGAAATATTTTCTTTTTGCTCACCTTTATAACATGGGAGATAATTTTTCTATTTTTAATTTTACATAATACATTTCTTCACAAAAATATTTTATGGCTTTAACATCTAAAAATCAATTTTTTTAAAATTTTTAAACCAATGTAATTGAGTGCTACACACATACATATAAATCATTATATGTAATGTGATGTGATGTTTTGTTGCCCTCTGTTTAAAAGTCTATATCTCAATAATAGCGAACTTCAAAATAATACCACTTTGAAGTTATAAGCTAAACAATGTTAAATATTGAAATGCAAACCAACTTAAACACAGAGCATGAAATTTTAAATAAGCAAAATAAGCAAACGATCTTAAATTTTGCTAATAGACTAACATGTTTACAAACTTATAAAGACAAACTAAGCATTAGATTTTAATCTTTACATAGCGATCGTTTGCTTATTTAAAATTTTATGCTCTGTGTTTAAGTTGGTTTGTATTTCAATATTTAACATCGTTTAGCGTAGAACTTCAAAGTGGTAAAGTTCGCTAATATTGGGATATAGACTTTAAAACAAAGGGCATTACTGAATATTTGTAATTGTATAATGATTTATATATTTGTATGCTCATTTCAGTTAGTGTTAACGGTAACTTTCATTTTATTTATAGTTTGGGAGGGCTATATAAAGATTAAAATCTAATGTTTAGTGTGTGTCTTTAATAAGTTTTTAAACATGTTAGTTTATTAGCAAAATTTAAGATGGTTTGCTTATTTAAAATTTCATGCTCTGTGTTTAAGTTGGTTTGTATTTCAATATTAACATAGTTTAACTACAACTTCAAAGTGTTATCATTTTGAAGATCGCTATTATTGAAATATAGACTTTTAAACAGAAGGCGTTACTGGATATTTGTAATTATTGTGGAAATGGTATGGAGCAGAATATGGGAAAATTTAGAGTGGGGAATGGAAAATAAAGTGGCTAACAGGTTTATCTCGGCATAATTGCTGAGATATTCTTGACTTCGTTTAAGGAGAAGCCACAATACATCACATCACATCCCATATAATGATTTATATATTTGTATGATTACTTCTTTTCATATATATATAGTATTTCACTTATTATTTAAATAATACATGAGCAATTTAAAAGTATTGCAGTTTGTAATGTTATAATTGACTATTTATTAATCTGCATTACATGGACATGTTTATTTCATGTTTAACGAGGTTTATTTAAACTTCATTGCATCAATATTTCAATCTCTGTGATCAAGTTGCACTCTTTAAGTGTCTATATATATTCATTGGACCATTAGTAAGAGTGGATTTCCACTCTTATTATTAAAAGAACAGAGTTTGCCTTCACAACAGTGAAAAATATTGATTACTATCTATATTAGTATGTTTAGGTGGTGACATCCGGCAACTTAAAAAATCTACAAATCGATTAATTTACATTTTACTTTATTAGGCTTTTTAATAATTTGATACCATGACAGCATTGTAGTACAAATGATTTAATTTGCAATCGATTTGAAATCATAAAATAATTATATTTGCAATATATATATATATAGTAACCTAAAATTTATCATCATAATGAATTAATATAGTCAAAAAACTGTAAAAGTTTTATTAGCTTTCTTTTCTAGTAAATCAAATTAAATCCACAACTATTATTGGTCAAATAGCAGATAATATGATCAAAAAGAAAATTTAAAAGTTTCTCATAGTATTATCTAAGAGAGTATAAATTTGGTAGAAAATATTTAAAAATATCTTCTGAGCAAATTTTATTGATTAATGCAAATATAAAAGATGTGCATGTTTGGGTTATTGTTTTTTGTTTTTAAAAAGCACTGGTGAATTTTTTTCTTTTTATGTACACACATAAAAAACACACATAAAACTGATATTGTTGAAAAATATATAAATAGAATATATTAAATCAAGCAAAATAAAACATAGTATTTGAAACAGTGAGATTATATTTAGCCATCAGACCATTTAAAATATATGTGTGCACATGCATAAAATTATTATGTGTTTAAAATGTGATCAATTTAAAAGTCATAACAGTAAATTAAGTTATTTGTTTAGTTTTACAATTCAAATAAAGGTAAATACCATTGAATTTATTTAGATAAAATATCTGAAAACTTTCAAAAGACACACATTTTTAAGTTGTTAAAAATAAATGCAAATTTGTTTTAAAAAATAATTCAAATTAAGATATAATATTAAAGGCTTGTTGTTGTTGTTATTACTATTATTATTACTACTACTACTACTACTACTACTACTAACTACTACTACCACTACTACCACCACTACTACTACTACTACTACTACGACTACTACTACTACTACTACTACTACTACTACTACTACTACTATAATTATTATTATTATCATTATTACTATTATTATTGTTGTTGTTATTGTTATTATTATTATTATTATTATTATTAAGTTTCAACAATAATAAACTTTATTAATCCTTTTAGTTAGATAGTATTACAATGCCGCTTAATTGTAACAAGATACATGTTGTATCCTATTATTGTCAGTCAATTTCGAGTGCTACAATATTCATTGTTAAAATTACATATCTACATAGGCAATTTGTACATGATTCTATCCACTATTGAAATGTCAATTAAGCACATTATGGTCCAATAGGAGCATAATCTGGACCATACTTTCTTTAATTCTTAGGAAATAGGAGATCTAATCTCGTCATTGTTTTTTGATTTCAAATCTCATGGTATATCATGGAAGACATTATATAAATTTATTTATCTCACAGCCTTTATATTCTTCTAGTTTGTCCTTCAAACCCAAAGTCCCATGATCATATTTGTGATCATTAAAAACTTACAGTTTATTCATAAACCAGCAACTTCATTTATTATAAATTTGCTGTTTGTCTGAGAAGGGACCAAGTAGCTGCATAAATATCTGGGCTGGTGATTATTATTATTATTATTATTATTATTATTATTATTATTATTATTATTATTATTATTATTATTATTATTATTATTATTATTATTATTATTATTATTATTATTATTATTATTATTATTATTATTATTATTATTATTATTATTATTATTATTATTATTATTATTATTATTATTATTATTATTATTATTATTATTATTATTATTATTATTGTTGTTGTTGTTGTTGTTGTTGCTGTTGTTGTTGTTATTATTATTATTATTATTATTATTATTGCTATCTGAAATACAAAGAAGTAGGGTAGGGTGATGTACAATAAATTCTCATTTACATTAATCATATCTAGAATAACTTAATAAAGTTTAAATCTATACATCTTTTAATTGAATGATTAAGATTAATGTAGTTAATAATTCTGAGAATTAATTAATTGAACATTATTTTTATGCAGGACTGAGATAGAGAATTAACTTGTTAGCCTTATTTAAAATTGCATATTAATTTGTATCAAAGTAATTCATTACACAAGAGATATTTAAGAATACGGTAAGATTATTATCATACATGTATAAGAATATTCTGAGCAATTTATTATGTCTTAAATTTTAATATACTGTTAAATTCGGAAATAGTTATTATTATTTATTTTATGTAGAAAATAAATATACATTCATTTTAATTTATTTTTGATAAGTGCTCAATCAATATTAAAAGCATCTCACATAAAGTGCACTAATCTCAACAAGTCATCTTCTACTTCTATCTGATTGAGATTTCAGCTTTGGGTTACAATACTGTAATGCTAGTGACATTACATGTTTCATAATTTTTAAATAAATATATTAGTTTTAAGATTTCAAAATGCAAATTTGTAAAAAATAAAAGTGATGTGCCATTTTTTTTCCTTTTGGAATAAAACTGTTCTTAGCAAGAGGGTGGGGAAATAGAATGTTAGAAGAATCTGAAATTGAAAAATATTTTAAAATTTATTCTCTTCTTTTTTAAAAAAAAAGTAAATATGAAAAGTTAGAATAAAATTTGTTTATAAAAGAAAAACTTTTAAAAATGTAATTATTGGTTTATAAAATTTCAGATTGATAAGAAAATCAAAATCAATAGTTGAATTAATTAACCCACCTCAACTGCTAATTGAAAAACTGTATATAATAGCTAATTATCATTATATTTATCATTTTCATTATTCCATCGTTATTATATATATATATAAGAATAAAAATAATTCCATCGTTATTATATATATATATAAGAATAAAAATAATAAATATAACGTGATACACATAAAATGTCATTAATTAAACACCTATTGAAATAACAATCAAAATAATAAATATAACATTAATAAACTATATAAACAGGCAGGTTAAGGAATTAATCAAAATAATTTCTGCAGATTAAAAGACTATTTATATAGTTTATTAATATTATATTTATTATTTTTATTGTTATTACAATAGGTTTTTAATTAAGGGACATTTTATTTGTTTATATATATATATATATATATATATATATATATATATATATATATATATATATATATATATATATATATATATATATATAATGTACACATATGTATAAACATATAACTATCTTAAAGATATCTGGACTTCATTAATGACTTTGGTGCAGATGTAAATATTTAAATACTATACCGATGAACTAATATTTGTTGTAAACTGACAAATATTGATAAAATACCGTTGATAATAGTCAAAAATGTAATTTGTTCAGCGCACTATGATATTGTGTAAATTTTCATGTTACAAACACAAATTTCATTAACTTCAACAAAATTATTAAAGAATTTGTGATTTCCTTTTACCCTTTATTTTAGATCAATTATAAGTAGAAATAGTCATGAACAAATGAAATCTATATTAAATGAGCACTCTTGTTATAAAATTGCATTTTAAATTAATTATCTGTTACCTTATTAATCCGCCTATAGAATTCTGAAAAAGCAACGGAATAAGTTGCATTTTTTAAAAATAGCTGTCTTAAATCTAGTTAACGTTAAATAAGAACTTTAATAACCATAATTATTAAAAGTAAAATAACACAAATATTCAATTGGATGACACAGGTGAATATTATTATTACGTGGTGATCTACCGCTCTGTAAAATAGATTAGACTCCATGAAATTATCTTTCAATGTAAATATTATTAACATGAAAGATAAACTTACTCTTAAAAAAATTCGTTACTTGATTTCATTTATTCATTCAGAAATTTATAATTTGGCATTCCCCTATATCAATCAGATTAAACGATATTGGAGTTTCTAAGATTTTTTTAATGCTTCTGCAGTCATAATATATATATATATATATATGTATTGTTTTGTATAATTTATAATATATATATATATATATATATATATATATTTATATATATATATATATATATATATATATATATATATATATAAACCCTGAAAGACACTTTATTATATTTTTGACAAATATCTTTTTATTTTCTCAAAAAATGTCATTTTAAAATTGTATACAAAAAATTTAGGTACTATTACAGACTATTGTGCAATAAAAATGTGCATATGTGTACAACCCATAAAAAAATTAAAATAAAATCACAAACATTCATTTAATTTTTTGTATAAAAAGTTTAAACCATTTTAAAAAACAAAAGTGAAACAGTTAAATTTGCAAGTGCTTTACCAGTCCATTGATTATTTCATGTAATATATTAGGCAAAGGTTTAATAGTGTATAAATAAAACTAATTTACAATTATTATGGAAATTATTATATTTACATTAGTGCTTATATTACTTAATACAAGCTGAAATTAGTATGTATGCTTTTCTCTTATTTATTCTAGTCTTACTATTTCTCTCCCTCTAAACATTTATTATTCTAATTTTCAAATTGTTTTATTTTATCTCATCACAATATATAACCTTTTTTTAATGTGGGAGAAAAAAACTATTGGCGTCTATTAAATTTATAAGATAAATTTAAACAGTATCAACTTTTTTCTAATAAAGCCAATAAGAAACCTCCAATCGTATTATAAATTTATGAGTAAGATTAGTATGATGGCATACAACATATATACCAGGAATATTCATTTAAAAATCAATAAAATTATCAATCATGTGATATAAACTCATATGATAAAATATGCCATTGCTTTAAAAAAATCGTGGCGACTTGATTTATCATAGTATTGAGAAAATAATGGACTCGAAAATTAAATATTTCTGAATTGATGACAGATGATATATATATATATCCAGTTCAATGAAGTTGTTACATTCAAGCCGTCCCTTTAGTGCTCCGTTTAGTACTCGAATGTCATTAAATTTCTGGAAAAATGAAAAAAATGGAGCGAATATGCGACGTGCGAAATAAACATTTTTTTAAAGACTAATTTTAATTTAGTTCATCGTTTTTCATTAATTTTCTTCAAAATTTTTTTTTATTAATTACCCAAAGCATATTAAAGCTTTTAGAAACCATCATTCACATGATGAATTACTAACTATTTTTAAAATCGTTAAAACACACTTGTGACTATTTTACATTAGCTTTCATTCATATTTTATGATTTGAATTGATTTATTGTCTATATGCTTTTTAAATAATTAAGACAATACATAATATTTACTGCTTTATATTTTAGTTTATAACTTAAATTAGTTATAAGCATTTCAAAGAATAAAATAATAAACACAATTTATCTAATGCAATATTTCTTTACTGACACATGATATATATATATACATTACAAGCATAAAGCTAAACTAGTCAATATATAATTAAAATTACCCCAAATCCAAAATTCAAACAGACCAGCATAAAAATAATATTATTTTTACCCCAAATCCAAAATTCAACCAGACCAGCATAAAATAATATTATTTTTATGCTGGTCTGGTTGAATTTTGGATTTGGGGTAATTTTAATTATATATATATAAAGAATTTTGTAGAATAATGTATACCTTGATCTGGTTTTTAAATATAAATTTGACAAAACTTAGATTTTTTTCAAGTTCTAAGTCATCTTGATTTTAACTGCTAGCTGATAAATGATTATTTAATTGTATTGAGGTGGAAAATAAATTAAATAGAAAAACCTTCAACACCTACTGTGTGTGACTTGGCTATCCTCTTTACTTGCAAAAAGATTTCGAAAATGTCTTTGAAATGAAATGGGTTATTGAATATGGTTCATTATTTTTTAAGCATGATTAAAATTGTTTTAGAATAACTGAACTATAGAAAACCAATTCACAATTAAATTCTTGTGTAAAAAATTATCAAAGTAGTATGAGCTTAAACGAACGAGTGATACTTCATAAAAATAAGTTAAAAAATAAATATCTGTATTATGCATTATATATTTATAAAGTATATACAAATTATAACATTATATTTGAGCAATCTAAAGTTGTATTTTAAAAAAAATCAGAATGTGAATTAAAATCATGGGAAAGGAGAATAGTATATATAAAATACATACTTTGCGGGTTCATCCGTGTTAAAATATTTAAATATTGATATACCGACTTTTCGACTTGTGTGATCAAGTCGAAAAGTCGTTATATCAATATTTAAATTTTTTAACACGGATGAAACTGCAAAATATGTCTTTTAAATATGCAACCCGTGAAAATCTTCACATCAACATATGTATATATTGTGCTATGTTTCTTGGCACTTTAGAAGTCTACCTTGGCAAAGAAATCATTGATAGTGGATTTAAAATTTAATTTGGCTAGTGATTTAATTGAGAAATAATCCATTTAGTTTATTATATTGATTAATTTAGTTTTGACATTTGATATTATATACATAAATACATATAAAATTTAAATGTAAAAAATTTAATCCCAATCATCATCATCACTATTAATCATTATCAATCCACTACAGGATGAAGGCCTCTCCAAGTTCAATCCATCTTCTCCGATTTTTAGTTTCTTTTCTCCACATCACCCCTGCACACTTTCTTATTTCATCCATCCATCTCACATGTGGTCTCTTTGTGGGTCTTTTACAATCTCTTGGAATTGAGTTTAAGATTTCAAGTGTCCATATAATATCATCTCTCCTAGCAATATGTTCAGTCTTTTAATTATTTCAATGAGGTCAATAACACCTGTTTGTTTTCTTACCCAAATATTGTGTTTTCAACTTCTTCTTGTTACTCCCAACATGCATCTCTCCATAGTTCTTGGAGTAGTCTGAAGGCTCCATATTGCTCTTCTGTTAAGTGTACAACACTCAGATCTATAAGTGAAAACTGGTAAAACACATTTATTAAAAACTTTCTTTTCAAACCCATAGGCATATTTTTTGTAGTATCAAGTTATTTATACCAAAAGCACTCCAACAAAGTTTAATTTTATGATTAATTTTATCCATTATGTTTCTATCTGTATTAATAATCTGACCAAGGTATTTGAAGCTGTTAGTTTCTTCTAACTCATCATAATCAATTTTTATTTTCATATTTTGAAAAAAGCCATTAAACATTACTTTAGTCTTTTTAACATTTATCTTTAGTCCTACTTTCGTACTTTCATCTGATAACTGCTGCAGCATTTGCTGCAGCTCTAAAGTATTATTTAAAAAAAACAACTTCATCATCTGCAAAATATAACTGACTCAAATAATCTCCATTTACTTTCACTACTCTAGCTTCCCATTTTAATTCATAAAATACTTCTTGCAGCACTGCTGTAAAAAGTTTTGGAGATATGTAGTAACCCTGTTTTACCCCCTTCTCAATGTTAAGATTTCTAGTATCATTATGTAATCTAATTATTGCTGTTGCATTTTTATAAACATTCTTTAAAATATAACAATATCCTGGAACTATACCTTGATGATCCAATGCTTTAATCACTGAAGAAATGTTTATAGAATCAAATGCCTTTCTATAATCTACAAATCCAAAGCATAATGACAACTTATATTCATTTGTCTTTTATATATAACTTTTCTCAATATCTGGATATGATCTACTGTACTAAAACCACTTTAAATCCAGATTGTTATCTTGGTTCGTAGAAATCCAATGTTCTGTGTAGATGAGTTGTAATTATCTTGATAAAAATTTTCTATAAAGTGATAAAAGGCTGACAGGTCTGTAATTTCTAATATCTTTTTATTACCTTTTTCAAATATTAATATTAATACTGCATCCTTCCAATCATCTGGTACATCTTTATTATTTAGACATTTGGTATATAACTTTGCTAACATTTTTTTTATTTCTTCACCTGCTTCTTTTAATACATCAATTACAATTCCATCATTACCTGGAACCTTTCCTTTCTTCATAAATTTAATTGCATGTCTCACTTCTTCATTTAAATTCTGGGCAATTTGGAAGATACAGTAGATATAGGAGGTACTTGTTCTTTATTACTATATAACTCTTGATAGAAATCTTCTACCCATTTCATGATGTCATCTCTCTTTTTAGTAATAATTCAATATTTTTTCTGCTTGCAGATATAAATTTTCTACTAATACCAAAATGTTTTAAACTCTTGAGACTTTTATTCTCTTTTACAGCTTTCCTTGCTAGTTCACAGTTATACTTTCTTATATCATTTTCAACTCTTTTACACACCATTTTATAAAATTCAGGATATTTAATCCTTTTTAATGAAATTTTTTTTATATCTTCATATTCCTTCTTTTCTTCACAAATTCTTTAGTCTCAATAAAAATTTTATTGGTCAATTGCTGCTTTTTCTACCAGCTATCTTTGTTGCAGTTTTTCAAAGTGTCACTCATTTTCATATTAATTTCATTCAAATCTGAATCATGTTCAAACTCTACTAAAACTTGAAACCAATTTGTAAGTTCTAATTTAAATTCATTGGAATGTTTCTGAAAGATTAGAAATATCAACTGCAAATATTGTTTTTTTAAATAATTTTTGTCCCTCTAGTTTTGCATTTACACGTTTCTTGCATCTTACTAATCGATGATCACTTTCTGTGAAAAATTTATTAAGAACATTACAATCTTGAAATACGTATTTTCTGTTAGTCAAAATATAATCCAAGGTCTGCTCTGCCTTCATTTGGATGCTTCTATGTCCATTTCCTTTTAACGTCTTTTTCAACAAAAAAATTAATAATATAAAGTTTTTCTTTTTCTGTATACTCCACAAGTCTATGTCATCTCTCATTTTTATTACCATAACCAAAATTACCTAAAGCACTTTCATCTTTCAGTTGTTTACCAATTATAGCATTTAAGTCTCCCATAACAATTTTAAAATGTTGTTTACTCTGATAAAAAGCATTTTATACATCTATATAAAAATCTTCTACTACTTCATCACTATGAAAACTTTTTGGGCCATAAACCTGAATTATCTGCATTTGGTATCTGCTATTTAGTTGTATAATTAATCTTGCCACTCTGTCCAATACACCATCAACCTAAATGTTGTTCTTCCACTTTTTATCTATAATGAATCCTACTCCATTTTTATTTCCAATATTTGTGCCTTCATAGTAGAGCACATGCCAACTTTTTAAATAAATTGTCTCTCCACCTTTCCTTCTAACTTCACAAAGTCTAATAATGTCAATCTTTTTTCACTTAAATGTGATCTGCAGTTGTAAGTATCTAAATAAAAAAGTTGTCATCAAATGGCAGCCTAGGTCCACAATCAGGAAATTCTTAGCACCTTCCACCTTCAGTCACCAACTGCTTCCTTGGTTGGTGACTTTACAGCCTCCTGCAAATGAGGGCTATAATTTATTTTTGTCTGTCATGATTATATATATATATATATATATGATAAATATTTTTCTATATATATATATATATATATATATATATATATCAGAAAAATATTTATCATTTACACACATTCTTGCTCATTAGGCAGGTGTTTCTTGATCTAAACTCAGAGGTAAAAAGCCTATAAACTCACCACACTGGATAATGTGTGTTGATGAGCAGCCCACCATGTTTGTATCCTATATGAATAATCACATAGTTATAACAGCTGCAATGACAAGAACATATGGAGTGGACATTAGGAATTTGCTCTACTCAGTTCCTATTAAAAATTTTAATTCGAAATATAAATACAAAAATAAAAATAAGATTAATAATGATGTTAATTTTTTTGATAATAAAATGTGGATATTAGTAACATATATTTTGAATCAACAGGCAAGTTTCATAAAGGAAAATGTATAAAGGTACATGTGACATTGCATTTCATGTACCATGTAGCATTAAATAAATTAATAAATATCTGTAAAGATAAAACCTTATTTACAAATAAAAATTGTATCATTTGTAAATGGATGTGTAGGTGTGGTAGTGTATATATAGATGAGTCAAGATGCACATTGGAGAAAAGAACAAAAGTGCATTTGTTATTATTAAAGAGTTCAAAATACAAAACAAAATTCTAAAGATAATGATAATTTATTAGCTTCTGTTTTTTATGACTATAATAAATCATGTATATATAGTTTTAATTTTAATTATAATAATGTAAAAATATTACAAACTGAAACTAGACATAGTATTGAAGTATTTCAGTAAAAAAAGTTTCCTGCTTAAGATATTAAAAGTCAATGTTGTAAAATATTAAATAAAAAGAGAAATAAACCAGCATTTCTATATCTGCATGTATTTGTAGTGCATAGCTTGATTGTATTGTTATTGCAAAACTCATTTCTAGAGTAATTTTTGTTTCTCTCTTTTTTTATTTTCCTTCTATTTGATGTTTGAATGGCCTGCCTTGTTTATGAGTGGTTGTTAATTAGTTGAAGAAACATATTAATCTGTCAATTCTTTATTATAATTTTTTTTATTAATTGGCTGATTAAAAATTTTATATAGGAGAGTGGAAACTGGAGCTTTAAGTTAAATAAAGAAATGCATTATTGAAAATAATGTATGAGATTGGAGAGGTAGATATTTTACTTATATCAATATTGGCTTATTCTGATCACAATGATGTTCATGAATAAATGTAGTCTTATTTAATCAATATTGAAGAGTAATATAAATAAAATATTTTTTAAAAACCTTTTTGAGATCATTTATATTTTTTATTCATGATATTAAAGGATATATTTTTATTCAACATATAATTTAAATAGCTTGATATAAGGAAATATTATATAAAATAGTGAAATGATAGTTTTGTTTACAAGTGTAAATGGAATAAGAATAAAAAAATATCATTCATTCTAAATTGAAATAGTCATTAATTTAATTTTACATTTTATAGACATTTATAAGTCGAAGCTACTATGATGGGTTGTTTTTTTTGCTATTATTATATTTTCTTTCTGTTATTAAAAATAAATACAGAACAGTGTAATAGGAATTAAATTGTCTAGTATGGATATAGAATCAGTATTATCTTTAATGTACATTCTGACTTGTGAAATAGTTGCAAGTTAAAGTAAACTGATTTCCAAATTTGGGTGTTATATGTGATGTATGATCACTCTATATTTCCATGTTATATTTAGCCTATACCAAATATAATGCTGGGATAAAAGCATACTCTACCATACTATGAATCTGCTATAATATATAGCATAAAATATTATGTAAATTTCTTGTAGGAAAAAATTCTTGCATTGGTGGTCGAGAGTTCAGCGTGACTGCCTTGCACTTGCAGGCAGTTGCCCGGGTTGCGGGTTCGCGTCCCGGCCGATGCTATGACACTTAAAAAAAAAAATTTCAACTGCCACGCATGTAACTTTAAATTCTTGCCCAAACAAAAATTAGATTCATATTATTTGATGGACAGTTAGACATGCTATGAAATTTTAATTTTGTTAGTGCGTAAATGAGAATTTTTCATAAGTTAAACTAGAATAAATCTTTGCTATTAAAATAAATAGTCCAAGATGAATTGCTTGATCTAGTAACTAACAATAGCACTTGTCGTCTTGCATTGTTAGCCGAGAGGTATCGCAGCCGCCATGCCAGCAAATAGTTGGTTGCAGACGGTTGTGGGTTCGCGTCCCGGCCGATGTTATGACACATGGAAAAAAAAAAAAACAATAGCACTTGTCTGATTACTTACCATTTCTAGCTTTAAAAGCATTTTGTTAGTATCCCAATCAAAAATATATACATAATTAAACTATTTTCATACAGGTTTTTAATTGATTAACTGATTAGTTATATTATTATCAACTCTATTTAAAACAAACACAAGGAAAATCTCATTAAAACTTTGTATATATAAATATTAACATATTTTGCAAGTCATGCGCATGAAATGTTTTGAAATATAAACTCTGAGATGTACTTATTATTCTCTCTCTCGCTCTCTCTCTATATATATATTAATAAATATTAGTTTAAATTGTTTATATCTATAATTTTTAATGGTGTCCTAGCTTTCAGTCTATGAATGATATTAGTCGGATCAATCAAAATAAAACTTAAGTGTGTGTTTTTTTTTTTTTTTGCTTAATATGAAAATGACTCCAGTACAAATAGATGTTTAGTAAACTTGAGCAATAGATTTTAAGTATATTTTTCTAAAGTTTTAATATGGCAGTAGGATATTCAACTTGAGTCAATAATAAAAAAATAAGAGAGCATTGAACAGATAACAGTATTGCAATACAATCTCTAACATTACGTAGAAAGAGAACAGTAAAAGACATTTCCCACCAGGCTAATAAATTGTTGATTGTGGAAGTATTTAATAGTTTATCAACAAAAATTGAAAATCATCTATTTATTGACCAATAATTATATGTATAGTTAGATTTACTGTAGTATAAAAAAACTCCTAAGCCTACTTAATTAAAGAGATTTACTCAATAAAAACAGTTTTTAGACTTCATGCTGATTCTAAGCCAGCAATAGGCTGAAAAGTATGTGCTCTTCCCTATGAGATTTGATATATATATAAGCATTTAAAATTTTTATACATGTATATATTATTAGATAAATAAGATTAAAAAGTTAATAAAAGCTTTTAATGCTTTGGAAAAATCTTGTAATTAAATCCGAGTAAATATTTTAAAGAAATATTAAACAAGTCTGTATTTACATTTTCAAGATTGATATCAGTGTTGAGCAAGCAAAGATAACATTCTTTTCAAAATAAGTTTCTTTGGACAAAGCAAATTGTAGCGATATTTGTAAGTAAATATGCAAAAACTTATTCCCCCTTTTTGATGTTAAATTAAAACCTTTATTTTTTGATTACTAAACTTAAGATATAAATCATGTTTAAACAAAGTTGTCTTTTAAGAATTAATAATTTATGTGTTCTTTTATTAGTATTATTATTATTATTCATTTTTGAAAAATAATTAGCATATCATTATAATAATTTTATTGTTGTTTTTTTTTTAAAAATGCATAAATTAAAATTTTCTTATGCTTTTTATTATATAATATATGTATAGACAGATGATACTAATTAATATAAAAAAATCGCTATGTTATTTTCAAAATTGTTTTTCCTTATCAGAAACAATTAGAATCAAAATTTATCACATTAAATTAGTTTATATTAAAACAATAAAAAAATATAGAGATAATTAGCATGTAAATAAGATAATAAATAATTTTTTAAATGTTATACTATTAACGTAGTAATGAAAGTATCAATTTAAAATTTTAATACATAATTTAAAAGTGATTGCTTGTATTTATATAGTATATGGACATGAATGAGCTACTCATTAACACACACAAGTCGTTGTCTTTTTGTCTCTTAGTTTAAGATCAAGAAACACTATAGTTTTTCTTCTCAATTGCCTGACAGCTGTTAGCTGGAATATCAGTTGAGTTTTTTTGAAGGCAGAATGAATGTGTATGTGAATGAAAAACTTTTTCTAATAGATATTTACAATAATGACAACAAAAATAAATCATGACCCTTATTCTCAAGAGGCTGTACAGTTACCAGCCAAGACAGTGTATGGGGGCCAAAGGTGGAGGTTGCTAAGCATCTCCTGATTGTGGATCTGGCTGTCATTATTAAGATACTTACAATTGCAGATCACTTTCAAGTGAAAGAAGATTTCAAGAATTAAAACAGGAACTGTCTAATATTAAATAGGACATTATAAGACTTGGTGAAGTTAAAAAAAAGTGAAGAGACGATTTAAAAAGTGGATATGTATTTTATTACAAAGATACAGATATTGGAAATATGAGTGGAGAAGGATTCATTATAAGTAAAAAGTAAAAGAATAACAATGTGGAGTTTGATGGTGTCTCAGACAAAGTGTGAAGATTAGTTATTCAACTTCATAGTAGATTACCAAATGCAGATAATTCAGGTTTATGAAGCAACAACTTCTTATTGGGATAAAGAGATAAAAAAAATATGGACATTTAAAATGCTTTTTATCAGATCAAACAATATTTTAAAATTGTCATGGGAGATTTTAATGTTAGAATTGATAAACAACTATAATATAAAAGGGCTGTAGGTAAATTTTACTATGGTAATAAAAATGAGAGAGGACATAGAATTGGAAAGTTTTCAGAAAAAAAATACTTGGTCTTATGAAAACATTTGTTGAGAAAATGTTAAATGAAAATAAAAGCATCCAATTGAAGATATGGCATAATTGGATTATATTTTGACTAACAGAAAATATGTATTTGAAGATTGTAATATTCTAAATAATTCCAACACAGCAAGCCGATCATCAATTAGTGAGATGTAAGATACATGATAATGCAAAACTAGAGAGAAAAAAAAATTCTAAAAAAACGATATTTACAGTTGAAATTCCTAATCTTCAGGAACATTCCAATAAATTAAAATTAGAACTTGCAAATCATTTTCAAATATTAACAGATTTTTAAACAAGATTTAGATTTGAAGGAAATAAATGAATAGGAAGATATCAGATAATATTAATATCATATACTTTCTTTATTTGTTTTACAATGCTTCATATAATTGCAATCCATGATGATTTTTAGTTACTTCAGAAATCTTCTTCAGAACTATATATAATAAACACAATACAAATACATGAATACAAATATACATGAAAAATAATTTTACACTTTAAAATATATATATATCCTATCTTATAACCATTATTTATATATTCACACATATCTTTATATACCTCTCTATATAATTACTACTTTTTTATATATAATACATTTTGACCTTTTTTATATTTTATATTTATCAATCAATACTTTCTCTCTCTCTCTCTCTATATATATATATATATATTATTTTTACTTCATTTATTTTTTATTATTTTATTCTTTTTTTTAATATTTTATTCTAACATTAAATATTCATATTTTTATATTTTGCATTATTATTATTATTATTATTATTATTATTATTATTATTATTATTATTATTATTATTATTATTATTATTATTATTATTATTATTATTATTATTATTATTATTATTATTATTATTATTATTATTATTATTATTATTATTATTATTATTATTATTATTATTCATTATACTAACATTCAATATGTATAGTTTTCTTTAACCTATAATATTATTTTTTATTATTACTTATTTAAACTTATGCTTTATTATTTTTTAATATATTTTATACCTACTTTCTACTTATATTTTCAAATCTAAACTGCTAATTATTCAATTTTTTTAAATTTTACAGTTATACTTAGTAGCTTCCTCTTTCTATTTTTTATATAATTAAATTTCTTCTTCTTCTTCTTCTTCTTCTTCTTCTTCTTCTTCTTCTTCTTCTTCTTCTTCTTCTTCTTCTTCTTCTTCTTCTTCTTCTTCTTCTTCTTCTTCTTCTTCTTCTTCTTCTTCTTCTTCTTCTTCTTCTTCTTCTTCTTCTTCTTCTTCTTCTTCTTCTTCTTCTTCTTCTTCTTCTTATTATTATTATTATTATTATTATTTTATACCTAGTGGGTCTCTCTTTCTATCTTTTATATAATGAAATCTATTTTTATTTTTAATCTCTACTAATATATGCTTTTGTATTCAAAATTTTTTTCAGGCCCAAATCTCTATTTAATACTGGATTAATGTTATTAATATAAATGGCTTCTTTTATTTTTTTATTTCTTGTATTATTTGTAAATTGTATCATTTTTATACAATCTTTTTCAAACTCATGCCATGTTTCTAATGTATGTAAATATATCAGCAATTTTTTTTATCATATTTATCTTGTAAAGTAAAAAAGAAAGTAAATGATATTAGTATTATATGGATTTGGTAATGCAATAAGAAAGATAAAGTTATAAAATAATAGAAATATTTTTAAAACACAAGAAAGATAGCTGGTACAAAAAAGCATTTGATTAGTAAAAATTTTGCTGACATAAGATAATTTTAAAATAAAATAAAATATATAAGAATATATAAAAATGATGCATTAAGAAGAATTAAATATTTTGAATTTTGTAAAATTGTGTGAAAAAGAAATTGATAATAATATAAGAAAATATAATTGTTAACTAGCAAAGAAAGCTATAAAAATAAAAGTCTTAACAGTATAAAACAATATCTTGTTATTATAAAAAAACTTTACTTTTGCAATAAGAAAAAAAGATGAAACTGTTACTAAAATCAGAGATAACATTGAACAGTTTTATCACAAATTATATAGCAATAAACAACAAAAAAGTAACTCCTACAATGATTATATTTTGTGAATTACCAGAATTTTAAATGAAGTGATTCATGCAATTAAATTTATGATGAACAAAAAAATTTGAGGTGATGATGGAGTTATAACTGATATCTTAAAAATTGCAGGTGAAGAAAATTATATACCAAATGTCTAAATAATAAAAAAGTATAAGATGATCAGAAAAATGCAATATCGATATTAATATTTAAAAAAGGTGATAAAGAAGATATTAGAAATTATGGTTATGTCAGTCTTTTATCAGTTCTATGCAAAATTTTTACCAAAATAATTGCACCTCTACAACAAACTTTGGATTTTAACTAACCAAAAAAAAAAACAAGTTGGACATAAAGATAGTTTTAGTACAGTGAATTACATCCAAAAATATTGAGAGAATTTTTAGAAAGGACTAATGAATATGAGTTGCCATTATTATTTGAAGTTGTAAATTATAAAAAAAGCATTTGATTCTACAAGCACTTCTTCAGTGATTAATGCATTGAATCATCAAGATATAATATTTTCATATTCTGAAAAATATTTATAAAAATTTAAAACCAACAATTAAATTACATAATATTATTAACAAGATTAACATTAAAAAAGATGTAACTTCATATCTCCAAAACATTTTACTACAGTTTTACAAGAAGTATTTTATGGATGAAAATGGGAAGCTAAGTGAATGGAGAATATTTAAGTCAATTAGATTTTGTAGATGATGTAGTTGTTTTTTTCAAATAATGATTTAGAGTTTCAAAAAATGTTGCAAGTGTTAACAGATAAAAAAAAGATTATAAAACTAAGGATAAGTGCTAAAAAGACTAAAGTAATGTTCAATGGATTTTCTCAAAAGAAAAAAAAAGCTTCATAATGATGAGTTAGAAAAAGTTAAAAATATAATTACTACAGATGGAACCATAATGGATAAAATTAATCTTAGAATTGGTTCTGGAATGCTTTTATAAAAATAGCTTAATTCTGAAAGTAAATATGCCTATGTGTTTGAATAGGAAGGGTTTTAATAAATGTGTTGTAGCAGTTCTTACTTTTGGATCCGAGATTAATAAATGACCAGTGCCAAAAGTTTAGACTACTAAAGAACTATAAAGAAATGCATACTCATGCATAACAAAAAAGATCAAAACCAAAATTAATTGCTGAGAGAACAAATAGTGTTAGGACATCATTAAAATAATTAACATACTTAAGTGGAATTAGGATGGACATATTGCTAGAAGAAATGATAGTATATAGGCAGTTGAAATCTTAAAGAAGATTCAAGACATTGTAAAAGACCTAGAAAAAGACAAATAGATGAAATAAGGAAGGATGCTGGGATAATGTGGAGAAGAGAAGCTAGAGATCGGAGAAAATGGAATGAACTGGGAGAGTCTTTCATCCTGCAGTGAATTGATATTGTGGAATACCATAATAATGATGATGATTAAATAACCTATAAATACATTTACTGATCATTTTGTATATATATCTCATCACATGTTTTTAAAAAAACACACATTAAAACTAAATTTTTAAAAATAAAAATGTAATTTATCATAAAAAACAATTTTTTTAATTCTTTAATTTATTTTTCAAATTTTCTATTTATTTTTCCCTGCCCCTTTGTTATTTAAATTTAATTTAATTTTTTCTTTAATACAAATAATAAAATGATTATTTTCTATCCCCTTCCCACTCACCTATTCTTTTATTCACATATGTATACATAGCTTTTTTTTCATTTACTTTATTTAAGATTTTTATATATACTTTGTTTAACCGATTTTTCTTGATAATTTTTTATCTTTTCTATCACTTTAATGCTGGAATTACAATAAAGGGGAATTTACATTGGATTGATTTATTTTTGTTGTTAATTTTTTGCTGTAGTTCAATGTATGCTATATATTTATTTTCCTTTTTAGTTAGTTTTAAAAGTGATTATAGTTTTAATGTGTTTTTCTTTTAATATAATGAGACAGATGTATGTATTGTAAGAACACCAAATGTATATAAAGAATGATATTTTTAAAATGAATATTTTCTTTATATTTTAATTGCTGTATTTTTATTTAAGACTCTTGACAATTTATCAAAAAGTGGCTGTAGGCATAAAATTGCATAAAACAGTTTTGACTCAAACAAATTAAGAATGTTTTAGAAGAATAGAAGGAAGTATTGGAATATATATAATAAAATTATAAAATTATTGGTGAAATAACAATTACACGTTTAGCAATTAAGATAGATTAAAATGTTATTGATAAAGATCAAAATCTGATTCCATTATGTTTATTAGCACCATGACTTTTAATTTTAACCTTTTTCAACTTTCGCTTAACCAACATGCTAACAATATTACGATTTACATCTTTAAAGTGTTAATGCGTGTCTTAACTAGATGCACATGCGGAAGTATTTTAGGATAATGTTTCTAATTGCAATAAAATGTAAAATGATATTAATATTATCTATTTTTAAAAAAAATCTGCAAAATTTTCAGTTTTTTGTTTTAAAAATTAGAAAATAATGCAATATTTTTAAATATTTTTAATCTCCTGAATAGAATTTCAAAATAAAGATTTATTTTTTGTCAGTTGCTATTATTTTTTTTTTCTCTTTCTGTTCTATGATGTCATAATTTTTTTTTTTTAAATTATGTTTTGTATATTGATGATTTCCAAATATATATTATTATTAAGTATATACTTATGCATCTGGAACCTAAAAATAACACAGAAACATTGAAAGGTAGTAATACAAAAAATAGTTTACTATTAAAACTTAACATCACATTTATAGAAAAAATACTTTATATGAGTGATGTCTGGGAATAATACAAATAAAGATATATAATCTGGGCCAGCTGACAAATGCTTGTTGAGCAGAATATGTGCATATTAGGAATCATACAACTTTTTCACATATTTTTGGTTATATATTTATGATTGCACTCCTTTATAAGCTGTTAAAAGTGAATAAAAACCAGTTTTTATCTTGTGTAAGAATGCTGTAGTGAAAATTACACTATGAAAATATTATTTATTAAGTGGATAATATCTAGTCTTATGAATGACTAAGAAAAATTATTAATGAACTAGATTGTGCTTTCAATGTCCATTGATATGGTGGAAGTATACAATAACTCAAAAGTAAATTATAAATGAAGAAGTTCAGAAGCTTGATAAATTGTGAAAGAGATTAAATTTACTACAAAATATTGATCAATATAAAAATTGCTGAAACTGTATGCTTTTCATGAAGAATTAATGTATAAATACGTAATTTTAAAAATACAGTTTTTATGTAATTATAGGATAATTTACTTTTAAACTTGCCATAATCTTTTGATCTAATGTAATTTTTATAAATTTAAATAAAATAAATAAATAAAATACCTAACATATGACTATTTAAACAGGCAAAAGTGGTTTAATATGATTATTTACTTAAAGGATTATGTGATTTTTTTAAGAATCCAAGAGGCAAATTAAATATAAGTTTCACTCAAATGACTAAACAAATATGCATTTGCTATACTCAGATTAAAGTTTAATCCAAAAGCCTAAAGTAAACATTTGGCTTTTAAATTCATCATTTTAACGTTATAATAAATTCCTCAGCAGAATATAACAATGAGCCAAAAAAACTCATCAAAGTTTATTTTTTCACTGAAACAAAATAATTCAAACTGTTTAATTTTAATAAATAAAAATAATGATAATTTAAAATAAAAAGTTAAAAATAATAGAGATAATTATATATATATATATATTGTAACATAAATAAAGTTACTCAAAGAAATATTTAACATAATTAATGTCCATCAAAAGATATTATTATATCTGAGTAAAGGAGTCCAAATATCAAGAATTATAAGCAAATTATGAGCAAATTATTAATAACAAGTATTAATATCAAGTATTATGGAAATCACGTAAAGGTAAGTACACTAGTAATTCAATAAAATATAACTCAGGTATACAGGCAGTAGATCTTATTCACTTTCATCTCTTGATTTGATGTTAAGTGCATGTTTAAACAAATACTAAGTGAATATGGTCTAGCAGGGCGCCACTAGATTATCTGAATCTAGACACGGTTATATCTGATAACCTTTCACATGTACCAGGTTTGAATCCCTTCTTGGTACTTTATTTCTAATAAAATGGGAGATTTTGCTTTTTGAGCCATATCACTATATGCACTAATATTTAGGTAAAAGTAAAACATCTATAAACCAAAGTGGAGTATACTAGACATAAATCATTTCTCAGATCTTAACATAACAAATGTGTTTCAATATTTTTATAAGTTCACTAGCTCAGATTATATATAACTAATTTAGGATGGCAATTCACTCATCCTTGCATGAAATAGATGATGGGATGTGGTTATAATAATACTAAGAGATCACTAAATATTATAAAATCAATATTTATTTATGGCCTTTAAACAGTTAAACAGCTCATTAATTAAAATGTTGATGACGATGATGATGATGATAATAATAACAATAATGACAATGGTTTCAACTACAGCTCTAGGACTAAGCCTAAACATAAAACTAATTTTTATAAAGAAATTCATAATTATTGCTTAATTTTAGCATATTTACTTATATCTTAAATAACTAATTTTCAACCATTGATGATGAATAATCACACTTAACAAAGACTACACTTAATGAAATATATACGCCTCGTTTAACAAAACAAACTAATATTTATTACTACATTTCTAACATATACATAAAAATTTCTAGATAATATGAAAATTGACATGAATAATAATAATAATTGATTATATAACAATCCTCAGATTAATTTTAAGTTCTTCCCCCTTTCCCTTCAAATGTATTTTGTATTAAGTTGGACGTCACATTGACCATGATTTTCACTCCATGAGAAAAGTATTTCAAGAAAAAAAAATATTATCTGCTCATTAGCACACATACTTTAAAAATCCAACATGTAAATGGAATGTAAAAAAAAAAAATGTTAGTAAAATTGAAAGAGCAAGTTTTAGAAAAGAGTTTTAAATTATTTTCTCCCCCCTCTCTTCTACCTCTGAAACGCTATACTTAACTTGAAACAAAATAATCTAATATTCTAATACTACTCATTATTTCACATTCACTCCCAATTATACACATATAAAAATATTATTATGTATGTGCGTGTTTTATCCCATAATAACAAAATATTATTAAAAACCAAAATAATAATAATATATCAGTTAAAACTAAAATCATAACACCATAAAAAAAAATTGTTTTACACATTAATATTGTAAAATTAATAAACAAATAATTTTCATACATTCAAGGTCATTTATGAAGCTCAAAGTTATTTTTAGTAAGACATTCTTGTTTTAATCGATCTGAATAGTCTTTAAAGGTTCTTTAAATAAAATATACCACTTTATTGCTAAAATGTTTCTTAAGACTGATATCATAAAGAAAATAGATATAAAAAGTCATATTACCGATCTTTTGTTTGTGGCGAATTTCCAAGGGTTCAAACTTGTCTTGTATAATGTTTATATTTCTGCAGTTACCATTTCCGTTTTACTGGGAACAATCTCTTTCTTGAGGTGTATAACTATTTGATGATGGTGACTCTATTGAGGTTATTTGCTTTAGTGGATAATTTGGAAATCATTATATTAATTTTTCTTCTCTTCCTGTCAAGCATGTGGATGAAATACAGCAGTTGTTTTCACATTTGTAAATTTTCTTGAGTTTAAAATCAGTTGTTGTAAGAATTAATTGGACTTGATGATTAATATTTATCAGTAGATTAATTCATCTTCTTTGAATGCAGGTGAATGCTTTCTTCCTTCTATTAAAACATCTTATTTCTCTGGTCAGTTGAAAGGTGTAGAATATTATTTTAGATACAACATCTTTTCTTTCCTATGTGATGTGCAGCTTCCCCAGATGGTCCGGAACCGATGGGACATACATATAATTTTTCTAGCCAGACATTTCTTATATTTTCAGCATTCAATTGGATAGTTTAATAATCTGAATCATAAACAATAATCTTAATAATAATTCAAGACAGCTTTTTATATCCAATTTTTAGCTAACTTAACCAATCAGAGATAGCATCACTTGCTATTTTTGGACAAATTTGTTTTAATTAGATCTCTAATTTATTTTCAACTATATTATTTTTCAACTGAAAAGTTTAATCCTTTTTCCAGACACTTTTGTTTAAAAAAAAATAGACTCAATCCTTATTTCCTTTCTTTTCTCTTTTTTTTTTTTTAACATCCAGGTAACACTTCAAATCTTTGAGCTTCCTTCTTTAGATCTTGAGATAAGACAATTTCAAAATTTAGAGCTCTGACCCATTATAAGCTTCCAAAGTGAAACAATCATTTACAAAAAAAAAAATTGCTACAAAGATCGATATCTGATTAAACAGATTTCCTCTTTTAACAAAAAATTGTACAAAAAAAATAATTTGACAGATTTAATACTTCCTTTTCTTTCAATATTTAGGAAATTGTAAATTTTTGTATGTAATGTACACACATCCTTCATTCTTTCAAATCATTCATAAACTAACCTTAAATAATATGATTGCTAGCTTAGTAATTATAACCCAATTATTTAATTAAGTCTGTAACTTTTAAATCCCAATTATAATTAAAGAAAAGCAAAATAAAAGTATAGAATAAAATATTAGAATTGATCAAGCATAGGTTAGTTTTAAAGAAAGTTAAAATGTTTAATATTTGAAATATAAAACAATTAAATAATTTACACATACATTGCCTATATGTATGCATTATAACTTTGCTTTTTAAAGAAAAATTAAATATTAAATAGTTTAAATGTGTGTATTACCTTTCTATCAACACACAAACAAGTAAAGCATGTAATTGTTGACCCATTCTTTCTCTGTTTAAAGCTTTTAGAACTGGACCTTGTAGGGTTTGAACTTGGATGCCCTACAGCTTCTTTTATGATTATATAAAAATGTGATGATGATTTTTGGTTTACCTTTTCTACATGCACATTACTATAAATTTAGCTAGTGACTAAATTGTAATGGCACAATATATTTAATGCTTTATTTACCATGCACTAAAAAACAATCGTTTCTTCAATCACAATTTGGGTTTTAAGATTTAATGTGAAATAAAAGCATGGGTAGGGGTGGAGTGTCCAGAAATTAATTAAATCAATCCCTTGTTATAAAAAATAGAAATTGACTTAATTAATTTCTGAACTCACCATGCTTTTATTTTAAGTTAAATATAAAAGCCCCAATTGTGATTAAAGAAATAGTTTTTTTTTTTTTTTTTACTATGCAGTATATAAAAGTATTTAATATCAAAAAAAAATGTTTAACAATATTATTTTTAACCTTTTAATATTGGCTTAGTGAATAAAAATGTAAAAATATATTATAATTTAAATTGACTTGACACTTATTATATATATATATATATATTATTCCAAACAACGGTAAACAATTTATAATATAATATAAATAAAAACTCATAAAGAAATATTTTCGATTATATTCATAATCATTATCAACTCAACTTTCAAAATGGAATCATCTATTACCAATCGGAAACACATCAACTCAACTTTCAAAATGGAATCATCTATTACCAATCGAAAACACATGTGTTTCCAGTTGGTAATAGATGATTATGAATATAATTGAAAATATTTCTTTATGAATTTTTATTTATATTATATTACAAATTGTTTACTGTTGTTTGCAATATATTTAAGTTTCGTTATTGTATTATTAATATTAGCAGACATTTATTTTGTTTATATATATATAACATAAAAAGATTATTATATATATATATATACATTTATATATATATATATATATATAACATAAAAAGATTATTCAATTCTTATTGTTCTATAAGTCAATAATGTGGAAAATGTGGTGGAGATGGCTGAGATCGACAATGTGGAAGAAGTGTGATTACTAGCCTTTGCTTGACTTGCACTTTGCTATGCATAGAAGTTTTTATATATTTCTATATAAGCTAAAATTATTCTATACTTTGATAATGGATTCACATTCAATAAAATAAATAAATTTCTCAGAGTTATTCAACTCTTAGTCTTACTCTATTTTATTAATAAAAATCTTTGCAAATATATTGTTTTTTTAATATAAGAACTAATTAAGAGTAACTCATTGTATGTTTTAAAACTAAGGATAGTAATTTTAAATATAAAGTTGATTAATAATTTATCTCAGGGTTATATAAAATAAAAAAATAAATGTATGAATGCAAAATATATTTATGCATTTTCGGATACAACAATGTAAAAATAATTTTATGTACTTTATTTTACCCAATACTTTTATATTTCAGATAGAATCAATACAATAATGATAAATTTAATCCAGGAGGTTTTATGTGCAAGCTAATATCTTAAATATGACTTTCATATCATGAGTATGAAGTGATAATTTTTCTTTAATAATGACAAAGAAGAAATATTTAAAAAAATAACATTATTACCCAATATAAAATAAATGGTAAAAACAATTAATAACAACAATAATATTATATAAAATATCTAATAAATATTACTATTTGTTTCATAAATCTAATTTGAACTTGGGATATGAGAAGTGACATCAGACAGTATTGTGAAGGTACTAATATTAAATAGAAATAGATTGTTTATTATTTCAAGCCACCTCAATTTAAATACTAAAGAATAATAATTATCATCATATTCATAAAATATAAATGTTTTATAGTTATCCTTAATTAGTTTATTTCACTAACTAATCAATTATTAATCAACATCACTTAATAATGCTAGAAAAACTTTCACTCTTTTATGAAAAGCAAGCACAAATCATTGCTTAGAATATCTAAATGATATTTATCACATTGAGCTTATTTACTTCACCTGAAAAGTTTTTTATTGAATTCATTTGCAAGCTTAAAATTCAATGTATTAATCCACTAACAAAGTATGATTAGATCATTAGGATGCTTTGTTACATTCTATATAGCAATGAAAAATTAACACTAACATAGAAGAGTGATGCATAAAATATTCCTTAGAGACTTACTCATTTAAAAAAGGATTATTAACTCCATTCTAATTTTGAGGCTGAATTTAAGAAACCATAATAAAACATGTAATAATTGCAATATAGTAACATTTTTATAAAAATTTAATAGTTAGTTATGTTTGTACAACCTAAACCTAAGGTAAATCTCATTAATCCCATTCCATCTCAACAACAGTAATATTAAATAAAATATCAACACTACATGGCATAGTAATATTTGAGAAACTTTATTACATTAATATCAATTAATTAAGATAGAAACAATTATGAAAAAATGGAGTAATAATTTTCTAATAGTTGTGATGATTTAAAATTAATCCCTATGAAATGTTGATACCTGCAAAATATTTCAGAATTCTGGGGAATTTACAAGCATTTTTAAAATAACAGATCATGAATGATGTAAGGCACAAATAATTTCATTTTGTAATATAATTCTTTCTGAAACAAAACATAAAGATTAAAAAAATTTACTCAGCATATTTATTAATCCATGATAATCTATATTTAACACAATATTCTGTTTTGCTTATAAATTGGATGTTTATCAGATTCAAGATGTCGTAATAGTCCATAATTCATGAATGGCATTTTAATATTTATTTTTCCTAATCCATTATTCATTGAATGTTATTTAAATATTTAGCATTGATAATTTGTAATGCAATTCCTTAGGTACTGATACAAATTTATAGTTTAGTTGACCAATAAACAGATGCTATAATTTTATCCAAAAGATTAGTATTCATTACTTCTGTAACTTAAGACATATTCACTTATAGACCTTTAATCCATGTTGCCAACGGATCATATTGTGTGTATGCTCAAGGGAACAATTTTTTTATCTATAACAAAATGATTCTCATTAATTTTTTTAATAAGAGTTTAATGCTCTTATGCAGAGGCATATTTCAGTAGAAAAATTATTATTTAAAATTTTTTTCTTTCAAAATTAAAGACAAGATAAGTTCACAATCTTGAGACTTATATGCACATTTCTTGAAATAAAAGAACAATTATTTTATAATATTTTTAAAATAAACATCAACAACCTTATTTGAAGTTAATAAATATAATTTTTCAATTATCAGCTATTTAATATTATTTCCAATTGAAGAAATTCAGTGATTTTTATTGAAGTTGTAAAACAGCACTACATAAGTCAATTGATCTATTTTTCACTAACTGTTGGCTGTAATAAATGAGATTTCTTCAAATAAAGAATTATTGAATCATAATGGTTCTTGGGTTATTGGTTATTGTTCATCTTTTCATAGTACGGTAAGGAAAAGTCATTTTTAATCAGCAAAGGCAAATGTCTAGTTTAGTTAATCTAGCCAATTATCATGTAGATAGCAAACAAAATGACTATTTACAAATCTGAATACTGTTTAGGTTCTGACTGCAATAAGAATTTATGAAGATTGTCTGGATTTTTTAAACTTTAGTTTTTATACCAGTTATCACATAATGTCTGGATTACAGAATATTCACCAACATGCATTGGGGTTTCTTCATTTGTCCACAAAATTTTGAAAGAGATCATTGTGGTTATTAGTGGGCAAAATGCTAGACACTAAGATTTGTGAATAAAGGTGATCAAACTTTAGCAACACCATTCATAAATGAAAAAAAGAAAATAATAATATTTTTTAATTGCTTCACTTTTATTTCCAGATGTTAATGTAATTTTACAAATATTTATTTAAAATAAATAAATTATAATTTTTTTTATAAAGTTCTCAGATAATTATTCCAGTTAAATTGACTTTTAAATAAATAATTTATTATTTATGTTATATATAGAACTCACAAAACAAGCTCGTAATAAGCTTTGAGAATACCCTCAACCCCAGGTCAGTTTCTGCATCTTTATTAAAATTTGATCATGTGACATCTGACTTGATTTTTTACCATTTTAATTTATTATTTAATAAATATTCTAGTAAATGAAACTAATTACTTTTATTAAGTCAAAATATATAAGCTTTTACAAACACATATACACACCAATTATAAAAATGTAAGTACTGTTTATTCTGCACATATATGAAAATGTAATCTAAATATAATTGCTTTGCCTCAAAATAATTTTGTGTGGTAATGTTTATTTAATAACTCTATTCTTTATTTCTGTATGAAATTAATTGTTTTATGTATGTGAGCAGTTTTATCTGTTTATCACATTTGATATCTTTGTTCTTCAACAAGAATAAGTACAAAATATATGTGTACCTATTTTATACAAGCTTTGAACACCATTCAAAAATGCTTTATAAAATTATATATTTCTTTTAAACATTGGCATGAGAGCCTATAAACCATAATATTGATTATATAAGATGCTATAAAACCAATGATTGTGAAAAATTTATTTGCATAACTGTAAAAATTAAAGCCAATACATTTTTTACAGTTTTTTTAAACTTGTAGTAGCCAATTTACAGTGATACTATAAGGTTACCACAAATATCACTAGTTTTTTCTGGTATAATTTAAAATGTATACCCCTTATGTGTATATCATATTTAGTATGGGTACATAATAATATATGTGTATATATGTGATAACAAATATGGAATATTTTTTTTAAGTGAAAATTGTTTGACATTTTTGCTTTTGATTGGAAATTTATTTATATATTTTTTAAAAAAATCTTACCAAAACTATATTTTAAATGAATTTCACTCAATATGTATAATTTTACTTTAAATCATTTTTATCCTTACAGTGTGTATATAGCATTATATATTTATGCAGTAAGTTGATATGTATGCTCTTTATGTAAATATCATATTTCATATTTGTACTTAATTATATATGTATAATAAATTAGTAACTAATTTTTTTTATTAAAATTGGTTGACAACTTTTCTTTTTATTTGGAAAAAATATTTTAAATAAAAGCTTAACATAGCTATATTCTAAATAAACTTTTTTATTACTTAAATGAAGCTTAATTGCAACCAAGAAAATTGTGAGCATTACCTAAAACATTGAAGCTTTCCATTACCCTACTTCCATATCTGAAAAATTAAGTCATCTATTTAAGATTTTTTAAAAATATATAAAATTTCAACAAAGTATGCTGAATTTCATTAAATCTAGTTTTTACAATATAATTAAATTGAAAAATAAAACAAGTGAAAGTTCTAAGAAAAATTTTTAAATTTCAAATTACAAAATATTCATTATTTTCTCATCCTCTGTTTCATATTTAAGAAACTATGTAAACTAGTGAAAAGATTACTGTTTCATATGGATTAGCCTGGTATTACTTAGTTATATATTAAACCAGACCAAAAGTTTACAACAAACACACCAAAAACTACTGATTTTTCAACTTTAATAAAAGCTTTTAAAAAGTATAATAGTAAGCCTATGTTTCATTCTAGTCCTTGAGACTGAACACAACAATGGATACTTTTACCATTTGATTTTAAATTTTTTGTTTTTTCAAAAGAATTAAAAAGTTTCTCTTCATAGTCACAGCTCTATTAGTGCAATAGTTTAAACCTGTCTTTCATAAAGTATTATTTTTTCTCTGTATAGCTTCTCTTTCAAGCACTTCATATGCTTTTAATTTTATATATTATAAATCAATAAACTAAAATATTATTCCTATTGTAGTGTGATTCTCCAAAGATTGCAGGTTAATAAATCTTTTTTTAATTTTGTTGTATAAATATAAAGCACAAAAACAAACAAAACCACTAAACCAATAATGCCTGTTGGCTCATTCATTTAAAAAATGATGAGTTTATTTTAACCTGTACTGTTCACTCATGCTCATAAAAATCTACATTTTAGAAATACTTTGTTGAAAATGTGCTATTGAAACATTGTCAATGTTTTTTATTTAGCACGCACACCACCAAATCTTCTGCCTAGAGCTTTATTATTTTTCTCCTTTTACTAGTTGATAAAAATGTTATGTGAAGTAAATAAGAGGTTTTATTATTATAAATAAATAAACAAAATAAATTTTTCCGTTTATTCAATTCAAATACTTTTTTTAATAGAAATAATATTTACTTAGATTTTGAAATTGGAATGTGTTATCGCAAAATGCTTTTAGCTTAGCAAGACTAAGCTGTTATTATTTGAATTTTTTGTGACATTTAACATATAATACACAATTCATTCTTATCACATTTAAATAAATCCTTAGACAATTTTATTTTCTTATTTTTACTTTTTTATATTGTTTTGATATCACTTTTGAAGACGAACTGTTTCAAACTGATAACTTCTTGGATTTTACATATTAATCTTTGAATTGTTACTGTTGTTCTTAAAGGTCAACCATTTTTATATTACGGATATAAATAGTGTGTGATAAAAAGAATCAATAAAGTCACTCAAACAAATATTACAAACTATATTTAAACAATTTTTCTTAAGAACATCCTAATTTATAATTGTTATGGCCAAACTAAAATGTCTGGAACAAGAAAATTATTTTATAATATTAACTTCATCTCATATTAAAGATTTTTTCACTTCTGCATATGTGTCAGTATCACACATGAACATTTTTTTATAAGAACATTAAATACTTATATAATCAGATATTGAAAATGTTGTAATTTTATGTATATATTTTGAACTAGAACAAAGCCATATGACAATGGCAAAACTCTATACAGTAGTGCCACCCTGTGCTAACCAGAGTAATCAATAGATGCCAGAAGGCTTGTGCATAAAATCCCTATCTAGTGTCTACTCATCTAATATCCCCAGACTAGTTTCTGGCTTGTAGGCACTAGATAGGGATTTTATGCACAAGCCTTCTGGCATCTATTGATTATTCTGGTTAGCACAGGGTGGTACTATTGTATAGAAAGTTTTGCCTTTGTTTACAATAATTATGTGCTAGTATAGAGATGGTGATCATGTGATATTTAGTGGTTTAAAGTCATATGACTTTAACAGTCAAGAATAATAAGATTATTATGTGATTACTTTTTTTTCATTTATGCATAGTTTATTATAATTTTGATTTATGTTTGACTTTATTAATGAAAACCAATTAACGATACTATCATATATCAAAACAGGATTGGGGAGGGGAAGGAGAAGGACCACTTTTTAAAATATAATTTCAATAGATACATTAAATTTTTGTAGATGTATGATTTTGTTTTATATTTATTTTATCATATTTGACTGACTTGTTTTCAAAAATATAATAACAAAGTATAGCAGGGAAAGACCTTGAATTTTGAGCTGAAACTTTGAAATTGATCAGAACTCAGTATGAGAAACGCTATTCCTGAAAATCTACTGTAATATTATTTGTGAAAAAAATTCGAAATTGTCACCAGTAATTGCTTCTCCTTGGAAACATTTTATCCTCATCATCAATGAAGTGGAAAGTAATTTAAGTTCAGTTATGTTTATTAATTTATTTAATTCAATAATATCTATAGCTATCTGCAATTGTAAAATCAATACTTCTCTTTATGGTCATAACATGTATTTACATTCCAGTTAATTATGCATATCAAAATTTAAATTACATATGGTACTTAATTCTCTAAAAGGGAAGTACAGTTTAATATCTAATAATAATTAGGCTCCCCTTTCATAATCCTAGCACAATATTAATTCCTCATTGTTATAATATAGGAGAGAAAAAGAGAGTTAGGTACCACAATGACTTGTATTCAATGAAGTAGCAGTTCCTCTATTAGCTAATCATATAAAGTCATGGTTATAAAAAATACTTGTTTCTTAGCTTCTATTGGAATCTGTTATGCACTGACTTTGCTGTTTATAAAGGTACATTGCATATTTGTTGAATTTTAAATAACAATATAAAAATAGATTGCAGAATTAAATTTTAAAATTAAAAAATAATTATAATTTGTATAGAGCAATTAAATGTATAATTAGTTAACCAAAAAAATTGTAAAACTAAAAGTTCAAGTTGTAAAAAGAAAGATATTGCTAAAAATTATAACTATCTTGTTTAAAGTTAAAATAAAAATAAATCTATCAATTTAAATAGAAAAATCAGTTACTGATGTATCATGCATATATTATTTTGTATACATATTAAAATATATTATATACATTAAAAATATAAAATAAAAATTCATATAACATTAGGAGTAGATGTATATATTGTACCAAAATAGTTGAAAGACACCAAGGTTTTATTCACTTGAACATAGAGGCCCTTAGTGCCTATACACAAATGCCTGGTCCAATACTGTGTAGTTATAATTAATTGTTTGTGTTTTATTACTTGGAATGGGATGATTAATATCCATCCCTTGGTATATCACCTGATTCCCACCTTTATAAGATCAGCTTATGGATCTTAGAATCATTTTACCTATTGATGGGAGATCAACCATTATGCTAGCTCAGAGATAAAACACAATAAATCATATACTTTGTTATTCTGTGCATATTTATTCTTCTATATGAATAATTTGTGGTGATAATATCACTCACATCCTTCTTCACAGGCATGAAAGAGAACTAGACCCTAAATACATATTCAGCCACTAGGGGATTGTCTTATACATCAAATTATATATCTATGACAAATATTTTACATATCATGCCTTAAATGACCTTTTTCATTTTTTTACTGGGGTTTACAAGGTATCTTTATCTGATGATGACTTATGAGCAACATTTATAAAGAGTTTTGTAATTCATAAACAAACATATAAGTGGTTTAATTTCAACATCTGATTCATGTTTATTCCAATATTACCAAAATAATGGTTTCATCTCCAAAATAAGTAATTAAGATAGAATTAATTATAGAATTATAACATTTAATGACTAATAATAAAAGAAAAAAAATGGAAAATATAACACATATTTTAATTATAATATTTAAATGTCATTTCACTTAGTGTAATATAATTAATAAACAAAATAAAAAGCATATACACACCCATCTTGTCAACAATATTATCATGGACATATACCATCATTAATTTATAGCCATTCATAGCTGTAATGAATTTCTGAACCTCATTGAATTGATACTAAAAATATCTATCACATAGTTGCTATTATCATTTCAAACCACTTTTGTCATTTTATTTTATGTCAGTCTACAACTAATATACATCCATGCACACACACACACACTATCATCTAGGGTTTAAACCTTTTCCAAAAAATGAACATTTATTTTAAAACAATCTATATCACGATATATCAATAGATATATGTAAAAATAAATATATATATTATTGATAAAACAATTAAAAATAAAATAAAAATAACAAAAAAAGCATAATAATAATATAATATTTAATGATAACAAAACCCTTAATCACTACTACCTCATTTGATATTTGAGGAGAGAGAGAAAAGAGTTTAAAATGAAATTGTCAATGGTTACTAATAAAATTTTGTTGCGTATTACCAATTGCTTGAGTGGCAAAATTTGGAAGTACTGTTAATTAGCTTTTAAGCACACACTATGGTCAAATATAGGTATATATGACATACTGATTATAACAAATCAACTTCCTTGACAATAACCCCAGAAAAAAAAACATCTTTTCCAACACACACTGATTATGGCATACAAATTTTCTTCAATTAGCTTGTTCACTGTTTTTAAAATTATTGTTAAGATGATAGCAAATTTATGGTATAGATAAAAATTAGTTGCTGTCTGGACTTATTCATAGGCAATCATGAATTTAAATCAAAGTAGGCTTTCTTCATGCTTTTTCTATTCCTCTGGAGTTTATTTTCCCACAGTGGATGGAGGCATGAGACATTGCACACACTGTAGTCAATACTTCTTACATGGTCAGTTCTGGATGTGTTTCTCTAGTCTCCCTTTAATCCAGTTGTGCCTGGACTATTGGTAGCCTTTAATTCTCCAAACAAAGTAATCTAAAGTTTCAGCAAGACATTTATTTTTAAATTTTTTCACAATAAAATAATTGAGATGAATTAAAAACACCAGTTCAAAAAAAAAACAATAATATCAATGTCCAGCTTCTTTCTGGTATTCGTTGATTTTGTATTACTAATGTCACTGATCCCTAATGACACTAACCTCTCGATGGTAATATGTGACTGAAGTATCACATCCACTTGGGTGGTAAAATATCTTTATCTTGTAGCTGTCAATATATGATTAATTAGCATCTAGGTCCAAACTAGTTTGGTGGTTAAATAACACTCATTAGCCATCCCTTTGATATTACACCTTTGCTAACAAGTTTCTCTCTTTTATTCTCACATTTTTTTTCTAAAGTATTAATATACAATAAAATAAAAACAATATAAATAAACTGCATTACATAGAATTTAAAAATTTAAGTTAATTAATCTTTATGACTTGTATGAAGGCATTTATGATAAACTCTACTCACATGCATGTATGCCCAAACTCACAGCCAGAAATTAATTCCTAATATATAGCTAAAAATAGCAAAAATCTTGCATTTTACCCCCATTCCATTTTCTTTTCTGTATTTTATTAGTGATTTTCAATGAAATATAAATATATAGATGAATGAAAAAACACAAAAGGAAATGTCTCTCTACCCCTTTTCCCCTGGAATAATTAGGGTCTTGCTTGGATTTATAAGTAATACCCTACAATGTATATTAACTTGTTGCAGAAATATCTAATGACTTCCTTATACTATATGCATGATATTGATTTAAAGTAAAATTATATTCATTATGTTAAGTTGTGTGTTATTACATACACATACAAAGCATGATATATTCATGAGGAACATACATTTTTAAATTATAACAGAAATATCTAATGATATATATATATATATATATATATATATATATATATATATATATATATATATTAATATCCAGCTCTGATCTTTCACCAATCCTTCAGGTATGATCAGATTATCGACCTTTACTTCGATAGATATATTTATGGGTGATGACTAATCCATCCTCAAGTGCCAATCTTATCTAATGGTAAAAAATATATCTTCAAAAACACAAACTAAAAGTTTCTAGTGGTCTCTAGGATGAAATATCCAAACTAGCTCATTCTCAAGGCATGGGGATAAATCTCTCTGAAGAATGGTATTCGTGTGATAAATAAAGGCAAATCATTTATACTTTCATATGAATACTATCCAAATCATACAACTTATGCTCTAAATAAATACTTATTCTCTAATTTAAATTATAACATTTATTAGTACATTCATGTATTTAATTTTCATTTCAAATACTTAATTCATTTGTTAAATAAATATTACTTTATCTTACATACATTTATGAAAGAGAGCACATATACATCAGAATTGTTTGTTAGCTGAACTTATGTATTAAAACTTTAACAAAAAATATTTCTTAACGCTTCATTAAAGCACGTTTCTTACACATTAATACATAAAATGTTCTTTAGTTATAGATATAATATCATAATTATCTCCTTGGAAGGTGAGCATTCATGATTTAGGGTAGATCCTCTGTAATCTTACAGTTTCCTACTGGAGATTGTCCTATGAGTAATAATAAATCAGTGTGGTGAAGAAGGTTTCCAGCATTGCACAGTTATTACTTTCTTCTTTAGACGTTAGGTAGGTGTTTCATGCAGATGGTATGGTTGTTATATTTGTTGGTAGTTACTCAAACAATCCATTTGGTAGAGTTAGATCCTTAACTTTCCATAATGAATGTCATTGTATTCAGGCAGATTCAGACAGCTATACATGAGGCCGACCCAACGAACTTACACAATTCACTTACCCCAACATTTCTATGGAATACACTTCCATTGATATTTATAAATTGAATGAAAGTAGTATTTCACTTTTTTAAATTATTTCTTTAATAATACATTGATCTGCTTCACTTCTAGGTCAAAATCCAAATTACTTCTTTTTTTATCTTTCCTCTTCTTTTTTCTTTTTTTTTTTTTTAAAAAGTTCTCTTTTTTCATGTAACTTTTCTAACTGTCCCACTTTATATCTATCCATCTACTGATGACCCCTATCTCTGGAATGCTTTTAGTACCAGCAAGTTTTCATTATTCCTAATTATTCAACATAATTCTTAGAATTTTAATGAGAAATGTCATTAACAGAAATATTGCCAGTGGCACTGCTTGCAAATTTTAAACTCTTTTTAATATTATTTACTTTACATTATTTTAGTTAAGAAACATGCACTACAAATATTATTTTAAAATCATAACATAATGTAATAAATGAAAATACTTACATTCTACAAAATCAATAAATATGACTCTGCACACAATTGCTCTCTTTCAATTTCACCTAAATATCTGTTAGTATTTAATATATATATAACCCTATATGTATCGCAATTATCTGTATAGATTGCACCTTTAATGTTTACCACATTCCTTCTACACTCTCTTGTAACAGAGTTCAAATGAATTTATATATATATTATTTGAGTTATTTTAGTTAATAATACCAACCACATTTAACACTCGGTAATACTTAAGTCTCTAACTGTATTTGAACTCAGCTACTGTTACAATATATATATATATATATATATATATAGCTCTATCTAGTGATCATATATATATATATATATATATATATATATATATGATCACTAGATAGTAGCTTTACCAATAGCCCACTATCAAGCTTTGTTAACATAAATGCTGAGAGAGATAGAATTTAATATCTTTTTCAAATTGTCTACAACCATTAAACCATGGTTTTGAGCTAGTTGGCTCACATCAGTAAAGGATAGGAAGACCAGAAACTACATCTAAACACCAACTCTACTAACAGCATTTATGAAACACATTTTTTTTTATCAGTTTGAAAGTACAAATTTTTCAGATATGTAAATATCTTCAAATCCAGTCAAACAAATGAGATAGCTATATAACCTATAACTTCTTTTGTTTATCATAAATGTACCCTTGAAGGTTTTTGTAATGATATAGATTGCAGAGGCTTTTACTATGTGGTGAAACTGAACTGATTCAGATCCATATAGCTATCTAGTTTGTTTGACTGGATTTAAAGACATTTATGTATCTGAAAAATTTGTGCTTTCAAACTGATAGAAATGTGTTTCATAAATGCTGTTAGTAGAGTTGGTGTTTAGATCTAGTTTCTGGTCTTCCTACCCTTTACTGATGTGAGCCAACTAGCCTGAAACCATGGTTTAAAGGTTGGAGACAATTTGAAAGAGATGTTGAAGTTTATCTCTCTCAGCATTTATGTAAACAAAGCTTGATAGTGGGCTATTGGTAAAGCTCCATCTACTGATAATAAAATGCAAGCTTTAAGCAAGTTATGAAATTTATAACTTGTTTTGTTTATCATATATATATATATATATATATATATATATATATATATATATATTGTAAAATAATTCAGAAAAGAGTTGAAAATGATATAAAAAAGTAAAACTGTGAACTAGCAAAAAAAACTGTAGAAGAGAATAAAAGTCTCAAGAGTGTAAAACAACATTTTGGTATTGGTAGAACATTTATATTTACAATAAGAAAAAAAATGGAATTATGACTAAAAAGAGAGATGACATCATATAATGGGTAGAAGACTTCTATCAATAATTATATAGTAATAAAAAAAACAAATACTTACTATATCTATTATATCTTCCAAATTTCCCAGAATTTTAAATGAAGAAGTGAGACATACAATTAAATATTATGAAGAAAGGAAAGGCTCAAGGTAATGATGGAATTATAATTGATATATTAAAAGAAGCAGGTGAAGAAAAAAATACAAAGTTATATAACAAATGTTTAAAGGATAAAGATGTACTAGATGATTGGAAGAATGCAGTATTAATATTTAAAAAAGGTGATAAAGAAGATATTAAAAATAACAGACCTATCAGTCTTTTATCAGTTTTATACAAAATTTTTAGCAAGAAAATTACAACTCATCTACAGAGAACATTAGACTTCCAACTATCAAGAGAACAAGCTGGATTTAAAAGTGGTTTCAGTATAGTAGATCATATCCAGGCATTGAGAAAAGTTATAGAAAGGACAAATGAGTAAGAGTTGCCATTATGCTTTGGATTTGTAGATCATGAAAAGGCATTTGATACTATAAACATTTATTAAAACACTGGATCATCAAGGTATAGATTCAGGATATTGTCATATTTTAAAGAATATTTATAAAAATGCAACAACAACAATTAGATTACATAATGATATTAAAAAAGCCAACATTGAGAAGGGTGTAAGACAGGGTGACTCCATATTTGCAAAACGTTTTACAGCAGTTCTGCAAGAAGTATTTTGTGGATTAAAATGGGAAGCTAAAGGAGTGAAAGTAAATGGAGATTATTCAAATCATTTAGATTTTGCAGATGAAGTAGTCGTTTGTGCAAATAATGCTTTAGAGCTGCAGAAAGTGTTGCAGGAGTTGTCAGATGAAAGTAGGAAAGTAGGACTAAAAATGAATGTTAAAAATACTAAAGTAATGTTTAATGGATTTTCTCAAAATATGAAAATAAAGATTGCTTATGATGAGTTAGAAGAAGTTATCAGTTCCAAATACTTGGTCAGATTATAAATACAGATGGAAACATAATGGATGAAATTAATCATACAATTAAACTTGGTTGGAGGGCTTTTGGTAGAAATAACTTGATACTAAAAGGAAATATGCCTATGTGTTTCAAAAGGAAGGTTTTTAATAAATATGTTTTACAAGCTATTATTTATGCATCTGAGATTTGGACACTTAATTAAAGAGCAATACAGAAACTTCATACCACTCAAAGAGGTATGGAGAGATGCATGTTGGGAGTAACAAGAAGTGATCAAAACTGTAATATATGGGTAAGAGAACAAACTGGTGTTACTGACTTCATTGAAAAAATTAAAAGAATGAAATGAAGTTGGGCTGGACATATTACTAGAAGAGATGATACTAGATGGACAATTGAAATTTTAAACTGGATTCCAAGAGATTGTAGAAGACCCAGAAAGTGACTACATGTGAAATAGGTGGATAAAATAAAAGTGTGCAGGGATGATGTGGAAAAGAGAAGCTAAAGATTGAAAAAGATGGATTGAACTTGGAGAGACCTTTATCCTGAAGTTGATTAATAATGGTTGATGGTGATGATGATGTATATCAACTATAAATGTTCAGTGAGTTTAAAGTACAATATAGTTTTACATTTTCATTTATTTGTGACAATATTAAAAACTTATAAATAATAGAGTTAAAAAATTGTTTATATTAAATGCTTTTATTGACTGCACACTAAAAAGAAATAAAATAATTGTTTCTTCAATCACAATTGAAGTTTTAGATTTAACTTGAAATAAAAGCATTAAGTGTCCCAAATTTAATTAAGTCAATCCCTATTTTTTATAACGGGAGATTGACTTAATTAATTTCTGGAGCCCCCTCCATGTTTTTATTAAAAGTTAAATCTAAAAACTCTAATTTTGATTGAAAAAACAATTATTTTATTTTTTTAGTGTATAGTTAATAAAGGCATTTAATATAAAAATATTTCAATTATTTATGATAATTTGTTAATTTTACTTTGTGATTTATGACCATCTATAGTTTTACTTATTTATTCAAGGGTAATTTTTTATGTCATCATTAATTTTTTGCTTTGGAACATTCTTATTTTTTAAATGCATTTTTAAATTTACTTCCATAGAATTTCATTTGCATACATTGCCTTGATTCAATAAGAAATTTATTGGTCAATTATTATCTTTTTGTTTCTGCTATATTAGTATAGTGTTTGTTAATTTCTCATTGTTCTTACTTAAATCAACTATTTGCTAAGTTTATTATTTTTTGAAGTCAATTTTAGCACTTCACAATTTCTATGAGCTATTACATTTTTTTTTATAAATTTAATAGTACTGTCACAGTTATATTAACCCTTTCAAACTCTGCATTTTCTGATGTTTTTTTGTCTTACACATTAATGTAAAATATATGATAAAATGATTATTACTTATCTGAAAATAATAAATTTGACTTTTTTGATAGATATTTTTGTTTACTACTGAAGTAAATTTTAAATGTTCACATGTTGTTTCTGTAAATATTAAAAAAATAAGATTGTAAACAAAACAAAAAGTTTAGACATCATTGTTTCTAGAAAGATTATTTTCAATTTATAAAATCAATGAAATATTTCTTAATTCTTATTATTTTTAAACATCCAAATAAATAATTATTTATTTCTTTTATCTTTAACAAATTATGCATTAAAGTTTAAAATTTTTGAATATTTATTGCAAAATTGTGATAGTTTCAGACTCATAAATAAAAATAGATTGCTGACTTAGAAACTAAGCTTGTAAATTGCTTCACTCACTGCTAATATAATGTTATATTTTTGAAAATAAAATATTTCAAGTCAAAATAAGTTGTTAATAATTTATATTTTTTAATATCTAATATATATAATATAAATTATCTAAAAAATTAAAACCATAATAAATTCACAAATAAACAAATTTTTGGTCATTAGAACTAGTGACACTTTAAATAATATCATAAAATGCTGAATATTTTACAGCATTGGCAACAGACAATGGCTGATCATGTCAGGGTGGGGTTTATGTCTATTGTAAGAGCAGGAATTTTGAATTTCCCACCTTCTATGGCAAAATTTTCAAAAAAAATTATTATAATAAAATATAATATTTTACATGCACTTTAATGTATAATACTTACAAAAAAAATGGCCAGTGGGAGAATTGGTCAAAAGTCGAAACTCTATCATCTTGGTAAATCCAAAGATTAACACTATAATTTCAGTTGATACAAATTTCAATAATTTATATTTATCTTTATATTGAGCTGTTTATTTTATTAAAATCTAGTAATTGTGTCAAGTTATAATTTAAATTTTTTCTATTAAATGGTTAAGTCAGTTGCTGAGACTTATTGAAATTAGAATTGTTTAAGTTCTTAACTAACTAAAATATAATAAAATAAATAAATGTTTTTAATGAAAAATCAACAAACACTAGTTTAACCAAGGAATAAAACTAGCTCTCCATTTACTGCAATCTATTCTAAGATAAATATTCTTGATTTTCAGATGCAAATAAAGCTCTAAATATTTGAATCTCCATTCTTAGTCAGATTTTTGGCTTTTCATTTTTAACAATTAGGCCGGGAGTTCAGTGTAAGGAGAACATATATACTCTTTCAGCAACTAGTTTTGACTTTACCTGACAAATTTAAAACTTGAATCAGCTAAAAGTTTTGAATTAAAATACAAACAATTACATAGATTCAGTAACCAGTAATTACTATTTAATAAGTATATTTTTTATAATAATCGCAATAATTACTTTTTAAAAAAAAACCTTATATTAATTTGAGAAATTGTATAGAACTTCAAATCGTTTTTAAATTTTACTTTTTATAAATTGAAATACTGTTTGTATCTATATGCTTGTGTGTAATATTCTGGTAATAAGTTTTAATACTATTTTTGGATTCATTTTTATTATTGTTAATGAATAAGTTAAAATATTGCTGTAATTTATAACTTAGTTCACTATATGATTATAAATATTGCAATGTTTTTGATAATTGTCTTAGGATTATGGGAAACGTAATAAAGAAATTTTGATTACTGCCGATGACGTAAATATACAACAGATTACTATGTTTATTTTCAGAATATTTTCTTTTCTTTTCCTTAAGATATATAAAAACGAAACTCGTATCTTAAAAAAAGAGAGAAAGAGAGGGGAGGAAAATCCAATTATATAAATGTCGTTTTTTCTATATATTTTTTGTTTTTTGGAATAATATTGATAGATTTGTTTATTTACGTTTTCTTACTAATTAATATGATTATACTTTTTAATCAAATTAGTTTTTCATTATAAATATTTTTAACGGAATGGTAAATATATCTTTCAAAGATTACAAACCTTTTACTGAAGTTAACAAATGCATTTTCGCAATGTACAATTTTCAGTAATTGTAAAAGACGTACATTTTAAATATATAAACATAAATACAATTTATTTTACGTGTGTGCGAACAAAAAGATTTCTACATTCATTTTACTATATATCTTTGAAAATCTATGAATAAAGTTATGTTCATTTAGGAATAAATTGTACATATCAATGCCTTTTCGGAAAATTTTTTTATTTAATGCAATTCATTAAACTGCCTTCCGACTAATAGTATATGGGATTAAAAAAAAATAGATGGCTTTTCTTTAAAATGTATTTATTTTTAAATATTGTTATAAAACAGCATTTATATAGCTTTACGTTTTTTTGTAATGAGCCTCCAGCAAAATTAAAGATACGCCATTGTCTCAAAATCTGTAATTTATTGCATATCTTTCATCAATGGTAAATTTTGTTTTGTTAAAATGCACTAATATTCACTTGACCAAATCAGACTAATCTCTGACTTTTAAATTTCAGCTAAGATTATATAAATATCTATTTACTAATTATTAATTTGATGGATCTAACTTCTTGTCTTACTTAGAAATACTCAACTACTTGAAAAACTTTCTAAATTTTAGCTAGATTCAAATGATAATAAACTGAATTTGCCTTAATCGTTTTTTTTTAGAAAATTTTAAAATTGACCAGTGATATAAAATTATCAGTAATTTTACTAATAACTATGTAAGGTTATATTACCATTTTTGTTTAAATATAGGGATAACAAATTTAGATATGAACAAAAATAGGGATTTTATGCACGTCTTCTGACATTCATCATTCTAGCTTGCACTGAGTGACACTACTGTATAAAAAGTTTTCCTGTTTTAATAATAGTTAGAAGCAAACATAAGAAATGGTGATCATGTGATGTTTAGTGGTTTAACAAAGATAATAGTCATGGGTTTTTAGAAACTATTCTTCAACTTTTAATTGATGAACATTTAAAAATTCCAATGAGAAAAAAATCCTTCTCACTTTCTTCATATCATAGTAAAGTAATCATAAATATGTTATGTTTGATTTTATTTTTTTACACACAAAATTTTGCCAAAATTATTCTCTAATATATTATAATTTTTTTACCCATGAATATGATTCATAGGATTTTAACAACATTTCTTTCTGATGATAACATTGATTATACCTTTAAATCTATATTTTATGATAAAACATACTTATAGTTCTAACACATATATCAGATTAACAGCAGCAATCTTTTATACCTCACTGTCATCTAGACTCAACAAGTAAATATAAATAATTAATAGATATCAAATAATTTTGACAACCAGAATCCCCAAAATCATTTCCATTCTAAATTCTAAAATATAATGAGATGACTGACAAATTGGATTTTAAACACAACCTTACAGAATAAGATAGTTTTTGCTCATTGTAGTTGCTATTGATTATTTAGAGTTTGCTGTTTTAATATCTGTGATTATCATAGCTATTTATTTAGATTGTGTATTAGCCATGAAATGACAATACATTGAGTATACTAACAACCAATTAAAAAACTAATAGATGAAAAATAAAATGTTCTGCATTTATTTATGGCAAGAAGTTTATTAAATAAATAAATGCATAAAAACAAATTATTTAGCATAGAAACAAATTGTATATAAATAAATATATATATATATATATATATATATATATACATATTTATTTCTAAATGTATATATATATATATATATATATATATATATATATATATATTGAATTTACAGCAAGAAGTATATTTTAAAAGGTTGAAAATAATTTATTTAATAATCCCATTAATAAAAAATGAATAAGATTCATTTTGTATTTTATAGAAACTAATTTACTATAAGATTTTAAATGAAAGCATAAAAATAAATTGTTTTAGCATCACAGAAATATAAAAAGTAGTTCATAAAAACATAATTTATAACAATACTGGTGCTAAACAGAAGCTATTTATAAAAAAAATGAAATTCTATTAAGTCATCCATTTACTGAAAAAAATTATTTAATTAAAGGCAGGAAAAAAAATGTTTTAAATAAGTAAAAAGTAATCCATAGCAATAAATGAGTAATCTTTTTATTATGGACTTTTTTGAAAACTGCTAGCAGTTGTAAAGACTAAATTGTCAACATTTTATTTTAATGATTAAGCATTCCTACAATTTTTAATTTATTTCTTAGAAATAAAATTTTATAAATAAAAGTCATTTTTAAAAATAACTTTTCTACTTTGTAAATACACAAAAAAGTAATAAACTAAAATATATAATGAGATTAATAATATTTTTGTACAATTTCATTTACAATTATTAAAAAGTAATAAAAAATACAGCTACAATATTTATGAGGCATTCCTATTACAAACCATCACAATTTACTTATTGCATTTCTTTTGCTTTGTCTTCTTTAAAATAAATGCTTTTGAATAATATCTAAGTCTAATCATAAATATTCTTCTAAAATAAAACAGATGTTTTACAAATATTTTACAAAAATAATCATAAATGTATAAAAATCCTATAGAAAAAAATTGGATTTTTTAATATTGTGCAAAGATGAATGATTTCAAAAACTTTTACCAGCCTTCCCATGGCCTAAGACAACAACACTATCAATAATTGATGTTTTTGGCACATTTATATTAAATTATTTAAATAATGTTAATACCTTCAGGTTTTTTAAAATAAATAAAACAATATCTATTCTCATTCCACTCTTTGCCATAAAATTAATGAAAAACTAATGAATCAATGTTACAGATAGTTGCAAGATATTGAATTTAAGCTGAAGCAATTGATATCCTTTCATAATGTGTTAGTGAAGAGGTGATTAAATGAAAATAATATATAAAAAATAAAATATGAGCATAGTGCTAAATGCAAATTCATAAGGAATTAAATTCCAAAAATTACTACAATCACTGTAAATGTCACCTTCACAAAAAATATTAATCCAATGTTATTATGACTTCTCATTTATAGCACTGTACAGTGCTGTGAAGAAATGGGTACAATTTATGATTACTTTTATTTTAAAAAATATATTTTTTCACTTGTGTTCATTTTATAAAAAGTATTTTTTTTAAAAGATTGTTTTTTATTTTGAATTTTATATCTTGTAAATTGCTTTCATTAAACAGACTTACTGTTATCAATGTTTTTGTCTGAATTACTTCTTGTTAAATTTAATAATAAATACATTTTATTTTTTTCTAAATAATTTTCATGTTTTATTCAATCAACTTTGTCTGTAAATTTAATAACAAATACATATATTTTATTATTTATCAATTAGTTTTATCTTTGTTATTGCTATGTTCTGTGCTAGGAAATATACTACTATAATAGTAACAGTTGTTGTTGTGTTTTTTTCACTTTTTTTCTTTTGCTGAAAATTATTATAGAAATAAATATGTTTTTCATCACCAGATGGTTATTTTATCATTCACCAGTAACTGTAATAAACTTTATAAAAGTTTATATATTACAGATAACATAAAAAAAACTATGACAATGTGACTTTTAGGTGTATTAAGTGGATATAATAAGAATATTTTAATAATTATCTTTTTATTATATTATTTACAGGCTAAAATTTAATATGCAAAAATATAACTATAAATGCATCATCAAAACATAGATCTCGCTAAAATAAACAAGTGAATATTGTCATTAAAATTAATTAAGAAATATTGAAAAGGATACCTAAGTGTAACAACAAGTAGTTTTTAGATCGTTCTCAATTTTTTTTAAAAAAATGCAATATATCCATTTGCACCTTCAAATTGGTCCCATCTGAAGACCAATCAGGACTTCAAACGTTACTAGTCATACCATACTTTTAAAATACTGAGAAAGCAAATTATCTTATTATATGATTTAAAAAAACTTATAATAAAATCTCGTATTTGACTTTTAAAGGATAATGTCTTATAATTATTAAATATGTTTCTATAAAATTATTTTCATCATCATCATAAAATAGCTCACTGCCACTCTGATCTTTTTACAAAATTAGGTCAAAAATTAAAATCACTATTTACAAATTAAAAATAACGTTTTAATAAAATAATTACAATCATAAATAGCTCTGACATATATATGTGCTTTGCGCACAGATAATGAAGTTTGTAAAAGCAAATAATACTCTGCAATTTAATGAGATGAGCGCTTTCGAAAGCACACACACATGTTATGAATTACATGCTAATGAAATAAATATTTGATCACAAATATTTATATAATAAAGTTGAATAAAATAAGTTTTAAATATGACAGAATTAAGAGAAAAAATGTATAGAGATACTCGGAGATAATTTACTATAACTCATAAAACTGTATTTAAAAAACATTAAATGTAATTTAAAAAAAATAAAAGTCTTACAGTTATTAAAGAGAAACTAACATTCTGACAGTCTAAATGATGTGAATCACGTCCCCCACATAAATAGGGATAAGTTCAAAAATAAATCAATAAAATTGTGATATCACAGGTTAACACAAATCAGATTAATACAAGTGTAGACATTTGCTTTGCCAGAGTCAGAGTTTACAAAAAAATACATGACTGCATTTTACAGGCAGAAAATCTGAAAGTAATCAAAATTAACTCATTGTTTTCATTGGTAATTTTTTTAAGCTTATGGTATTTATAATAAAAAATTTTCAACATGTATCTCTTCCTATTAAAGATAATTTGGATTTGACAAGCCAGAACAATTTGAATGCATAGATAAAGATAGCAGCATCTTCAAGTAATTGTTTTTTAAGAAATTGTTATGAAACTATTTACCTTTTTAAGATGTGGAAAAACTTATTACAGAGCACTAAAAGTTTAGTCATTTCTAAATGATAAAACATTTATTTTATGCTCAGTTAGACATATTACTCAGATAAGTCAAAATAATAATATAAAATTTTATTCAAAATAAATTCATACCTTTAAAAAATATAGGTTTATCTTAAAAACATGTTTAGTGGGTATGTGTTTTTAAACAAAATTAAATTACCATTTTTAAAAAAGTAATACCTTAATGTTACATGAAAACATGACATAATCATCTGTAAAGACAACTTCTAGTTATTATTTAAATCATATATTAACTACTAAAGGATGTTTACTTTAATAGGAAAACAAAAGGCATATACATATGGAAATTTAAAATCACATGGAAGACATTCAGTTGTAGTACATAAAAATGTCATGTAAAATAAACACTAAAAAATTATATTAACTTTTTTTACAGTGATAGTGAATTGCTCAGGGAACATAACAATTTTGCATTTAACAGTGAAACTCTTTTACATAGCACAGAAAGATTCATTTAATAAAACACATTAAATAAGAACATTAACTTCTTTTTTCAACTTAGAATCCTAAGGTTTTTTTTTTAAATTTCTGAGATATTTAACAAAATTTTTAATAATTCTAAGTGAAAGTCTATGAAAGTAAGGATTATTTTTTAGCTTATGGAAAATCATCAAATATCATAAATATTTGACTATATAAAAAATCCATCAAAATATAAAATTCATTGAAATGGTCATAATAAAATTAAAAATAATATGAAATATGTTTACAATATCACTACTCTGATGCCTTATATATAGTACCTTGATATATCCATTTAAATACACAGAAGAGGGATGGGCAAATACAGGCTGAATATGTTATATTTGAATACAATTATAGTGTATACTTAAGCTAGATGGAATTAAAGGGGATGACACAGACTTTCAAACTTTTTTCTGTCATTCTCTTTAGCTTATATAACCTACACACATGACCACAACATACATTTGAAAAAGATAAATGATAATAATGACTTTTAGAATAATTCTTGTGAATACAAAATCTTTATTTTGATATTTGTTTTGAAAAGCCTTTTTAAAATTAAGCAAATCATATTTGGGCTAGTTTTATTCAGTCGATAATTTTGTGGCATATTTAATTATAAGAAAACATCTTGAAAGTTTTGATTTACTAAAAAAGGCAATTTTTTTAATTAATCATATGTTTCAGAGTATGTTTTTTTAAAGAGTGGCACACATATGATAGTAAGATTAAAATGTAAGTGATAAGTTGAATTCATTAGTGACCAAAAATACTTATTGGAATATTTATAGTATAATCAATTCTACATGTCACCAGTTTGTTTTTATGAAATTTGTTTTTAGAAAGTCTTATTAAAACTAATTTCTATTGGGATTTTTAATTTTTTTTTAGAAAAATAAGCTTTTACCCAGAACTTCAATGAAGGATATATAATTATAAATAGAATTATACTAATATTCAGATAATTTTTTTAAAGAAGTGTATGTTCATATCGAACTCACTAGACATCATAATAAATAATATTAGTTCAATAAATCATTAAAA